>BJCM01075728.1:0-11084 GCA_018326385.1 Flaveria bidentis
TATGTATGTATGTATGTATGTATGTATGTATGTATGTATGTATGTATGTATGTATGTATGTATGTATGTATGTATGTATGTATGTATGTATGTATGTATGTATGTATGTATGTATGTATGTATGTATGTATGTATGTATGTATGTATATAAATATAAAGAATTTGGATTTTACCGGTTGGAAGTTCCTACACCTGAAATACCTAGATCTTCACGATCCAATGTCTAAAATAGAGAATACAAGAATATTAGTTGATGATTTGGGTTTAGATGATAAATATGATCCGTAACAAGAACAATGAATAAAATCATCAAACAATGATTTTTCTTACTAGGAGATTAGAAGATTAACAAAGCTTGCTTAGAATACAATCTTGAATATCTTGATTAGTTCAAAAAGCGATTGAATGGTATAAAGACGATGATTTTTGATGGAGATAGTGAAGAACAAGAAAGAATTGGGTGGTGGTGGCTTGGGTTTGCAACTTGAGAGAGACTTTGAAAAACAATTTCATAAACGTGAGGAAACTAGGTATGATTCCTCCTTGTCTTGAGGGTTCTACCAAAGTAGGGGAGGGGCAAGGGCCTTCGGGCCCTTGGCTTGTCTCAACCAATCCCTCTTGTCTCGAACCGCGTGTCGCTTAATTTTTATATTTTTAGATTCGCGCGTTAAAACGATTCCAACAAATTATTATATGCCATATAAATTAAATATATTATATTTTTAAATTATTTTAGGTTTATCAAGTAAACTTTAGATAACGTCCACAAATTTCAGGTTTTTGTTGCCTTCTAACGCAAATTTTAACGTTACACATTTTGAAAATCCTTGATCAGACCCAAAGCATGAAACATTTTATGATAACAAGCCCAATAGTCATCTTACTAACAACACTAGGCCCAATAATATAATATAAGCCCATTAAGCACAATTTCAGATCAAACATTGATACGAAAAACTAATTATTACCAAGCACAAATCAATCAAAGCCAATGGTCAACACAACTGTTTTGGTGACGGATGTCACAACATCAATTTGACCTATAGGTGATACGCGATGGACAAGTTAAGTGTCACTATTTATAATGCAAGAAATTCATTCCAGATTCAACTTGTGAATATTATTTTATGGTCCAAGAGTATTGAAGATAGACAACCTTGTAATATACGTAGGTTATAAATAAACACAAATGCCATGTCTTTAGCTTAGACCGGATGACTTAGCATCATGAAATAACCATACGTAGTTAGTCAATCCCCCAACATGAGTATTGTTTCCTTTTCTTTTACTATTGGTAGCCTGACAATGAAGAATATAGATTTGTTAATGAAGCGATGGTATCAAGTATGGACAGTGGTTATAGAAGACTGAGTGACGCTACAAAATTGGTGTTTTACCTTCATGAATAACTCATATCTCTTACCTATTGTCTTACCAATTTTGAATTTTCCTTTCAGTAGACAATCTTGTTCACCCCAAAATGACCCCCAAAGAAATATTGTGACATAGTGTAATGATCTTGTCCCTTAATCTCTTATCATTCCTAACTACCATAAAATTTTCCTTGACAGCCAAGTTCTATTCCAATTCAATTTTGGAAGTTTCTCATATTTTTAGCTTTCATAGCTTGCCAACTTTCATGTTTTTAATCTCATCATCAAAGCATATATTGTTAGAATATAAGTTTAGCATATAATAATAATACTTATGTTGTAATTAAATAGTTTGTTGTACATAATGTAACTAGTAGGTAATTGGGTCGGTTCGGGTAAAGATTGGTTTACCCGCCAAGAATAACTGTCAAATGACAATTAATAACCGCCATATGTATTAGTATAAATAAGGGTATTGTGTACTATTGTAATCTATCGACATTGAAACATTGTTCCCTCCATTCTACCGTATTTGTATTTCTAGTGTAAAAAACAAATCGTTATGCAGTGGTGTTGATCAACATGGTATCAGAGCCATGTTCAAGATCCTGTGGAAAGTTTGTGTTCAATTCTATAGTCGATTTAGAAGATGTGTATAATAGTGGTGCTTGGGATGGATGTGAAGTTTCATCCTTTTTTCCCTCAATGTTCAATGACCAGGCGGATCACGATGAAACAAGAAGATGTGATCGAGAGGATCACGGGGACCGTAGCAGTGGCAGCGATGATATGCACATAATTCTCGATAAAGTTGATATAGAAATGAAAGGTAAGATCATGGAACGAAATCGGAGGGCTGAACAGAATGAGTATGATCATCAAAGTGGCACAAAGCAGAGTAAGTTTGAACGCACGATTGGATATCAATGTAGTTATTGCAAAGAAGCGTTTAACTTTCGAAAAAACTGTTCAAAATGCATAGGAATAAAAGAATTCTTAATCAAAGGGACAACAAGCAGAATTGGAATGAATTATGGAATGTAAGTCTCACAAGAAAACAACATGCTACTAGAAACACAAAGGTATTTGCAAATTTGCAAAATTCATATGGAATAGAAGCGTATTCATATGGTTACATAAAGGAGCATTTAAGGGGCAAAGGTAATGTTTAAATACATTCTAGTAATCAATTTTTATTCATTAGAGATGTCTACTATGTGCCTACCATGAAAGGAATGTTCTAAGTGCGGAACAATTAACCAAGATAGGATACGAAATCGAATTTGAAGTTGATGTTTGTTCGATCAAACAACCATATGATAGTAGAGGAAATAAAACCGAGAAGGATGCAGAAGTTAAAGACAACCGAAAAGGTCATCAAGGAAAATTGAAAGACATAAAGGAACATAATCTAGTGTGGAATCATTTCGAGAACATTACAAGCAAAGAAGACAAGATAGATAAAAAGGATAGCAAAGGATTGGTTTACCCGCCTAGAATAATAAGACTTATGTTGTAATTAATTAGTTTCTTGTACATAATGTAACCAGTAGGTAATTGGGTCAGTTCGAGTAAAGATTGGTTTACCCGCCTAGAATAACTGTCAAATGACAGTTAATAACCACCATATGTATTAGTATAAATAGGGGTACTATGTACTATTGTAATCTATTGGCATTAAAACATTGTTCACTCCATTCCACCGTATTTGAATTTCTAGTGTAAAGAAACCAATCGTTGTGCAATGGTGTCGATCAACATATATCAACAGAAACTAAAGGTGAGATGATATAGTAAAATTTATTAATACGAGCGATAATAGACATTCCTTCCTTTATCTTGGTGTTAACCAAATTCCTAATAAAGATGGATACCTTCTTTGATGCTCATGGTTTTTGGCACATATTAGAAAGAGCCTTTAACACTTCGTGTGTAGTCATTTCCTTGATAATGTGATAAGTAACACTCTTTATTAAGAACCTGACTACTTCTAATGCTTATTTATCTTGCAATTCCCATTACGTAATAACCATTTTTCTAGCCGGTGAGCAACACCCAAAATCAAAATATTTAAACTCTACTAATAAGCAAGTCTTCGGTTTGCTAAATGTGATGTGATATAGATAAATTCATTAACATGGGTGATAATAGACATTCATTTCCACATCGTGGTGTTAACCAAATTACTAACAAGAAGAATACCTTTGGATGTTGATGGATTCTCACACATATTAGATAGAGCCTTCAACACTATGTGTGTGGTTGTTTCCTTGATAATTAATGTTATAAGCAACATTTTTTTTGTTAAGGAGAACCTGATTACTCCCGAGGCTTGTCTATCTTGCAATTCCTGTTCTACAAAAGTCATATTTTCTAGCACGTGAAAAAGTAAGCTCTTTCAATAAAGCTATTCTCGACTTGCATTCTCTAATAATCACAATCCTGATCAAATTTATTTATCTTGATCTTACTATCTTCAATAGCGTATCAAAGTATACGGTTAAATTTCAACTCCAAATTGTAATTAACATAGAGGGAGAATATTTTGCGCCTAAAACAATAGATATTTCACCTAGAAATATCAACATAGACTTTTTCACCTTGGAAATTTTTCGTTTTTCACTCTTTCAACGATAAGTGAAACACATGATTCGCCCAGATAAAAGGTTTTCGTTTGAAAAAAAATTTTGGCCCAAAAAAGTTCGCCTAAAACCCTAGTGATGAAAACTTTCTAAAACGTTAGAAAAATCATGTAGAACGACCACAAAAACGACCCATCTTATGCAAATGAACAACACATGATCAAAAAATATTCTAATAAGAGGCGGAAGATCTCTAATGAACATGAGCCTGAAGCTCTGATATTAGTAGTTAGGTATCGAATGCAAACATGAATCACACAAACACAACACACAAGGAAGAACTAAAGGAAAATCTTAATTGACTCGATTGGTGAGACCTATGTCTACTGTGCTACAACTAGGGTGTATATTTTTTAGGCGTTTAAAGGAATTACAAATGCATATGGTTAGTATATATAGTAGGGATATCATGTTGATTATGATCGGGTCTAATAGTTATGGACCCCGGCCTGGCCATTGGCATGGGCTCCATGCTTGACGCATCAAAGGCCAAACAACATACCAAAATTATTTATGTTCTATTTGAATTCCAGATCATTAGTAAAAGCCTTACTTCTAAAATATATGTGGAAAGTTAGAGTTGATCATAGATGATTAACAATGCTTCGGAAGAAAACATATTAACTTCAGAAGAAGAGTTTTGGCTTTGGAAGAAGTGGTGGTTACTCTTCGGAAGTAGAAAGGTTAAGCTTTGGAAGTTCTTTTAACTTCGGAAGTAAAGTTTACTCTCAGAAGATATATTTACTAAACATATAGGGGGTAAACTGTAAATAGTTTGTTAATGGTTGTTAACTTCTGATTCGTGTATATAAGGATCAGTAATCATCTAGGATACAATTTTTTGATATCTCATAGTTTTGTATTAATATATTTCATAACAACCTAATCATTTAGTAGTGAATCTTTTCTTTAATATTGTTCTTTCTTTGGTTGGTTTTACAAACTAGTGGTATCAGAGCCAAGTTTGGCTCAATTAGAGAAAGAAGGTGATCTCGACGGTGATCAGGAGTGAGATTGAAGAATCAAAGATGGTGTCGACAAAGTTCAATCTGGAAAAGTTCGATGGAAAGAATGATTTCGGGTTATGGCGTGTCAAGGTGCGAGCGCTACTTGTACACCAGGGCTTGGTGGGAGCACTCGCGGGGCAGGCAAACTTGCCGGCAGATTTGACAGAGAAAGAGAAGCGTGAGATCATGGAGAAGGCGCAAAGTGCGATAATTTTGTCCTTGGGAGATCGGGTACTTCGAGAAGTGTCGAAGGAAGACTCGGCTGCCGGAATTTAGGCAAAACTTGAAAGTCTATACATGACGAAGTCATTGGCGAATAGATTGTACCTGAAGAAACGGTTGTATACGTTTCACATAGCGGCTAACAAGACCTTACAAGATCATACAGATGAGTTTAACAAACTTATCTTGGATCTTGAGAACATTGATACGAAATTGGAAGATGAAGATCAAGCCATCATCTTCTTGACTCCGTTACCAAAGTCGTATGAACACTTTGTTGATACATTGATGTATGGTCGAGAGACATTATCATTGGAGTTGAAGAAAAGGAGTGATGTACAAGAAGATTCAAGTGATGGGTTGTTAGTGCTTGGTAGATCAGAACAAAGGTTCACAAAAGGCAAGAGTCAAGCTAGATCAAGATCTAGAACTAAACCAAGGTGTTATGTATGCAATTCGGAAAAGCATCTCAAGAAAGACTGGCCGGGTAGGAAGAAGAAGGGAAATGAATCAAGTTTGGAAAAAGGGCAAACTAGCCATGTATTCGAAGGGTCTGCTGATGGCTATGATAGCTCTGATGTTCTTAATGTGTCTTATGATGAAGACATGGGTGAATGGATATTTGATTCAGGATGTTCTTTTCATATGACTCTTGTCAAAGAGTTCTTTAAAGAGTTGAAGATGGAAGATCTTGGTGAAGTAAAGCTTGGGGATGATCGGCCTTGTAAAATCCTAGGATCAGGTACCATCACGTTTATGTTGCATAATGGTACTGAGGTAGATATTAGTGATATCAGGTATATTCCTAGTTTGAAAAGGAATTTTTTATCATTAGGAACTTTTGAGAAGTCAGGCTATTATGTTGGATTGAAAGATGGTAAGGCTAAAATTGTTAAGGGTTCCTTAGTATTGTTAACTGGAAGTAGAAGGAGTAACAATACATATAAACTAGAGGGATCAGTAGTACTGGGTTGTGACTGCATGGCAGTTATAAAGATTGATACTTCTCTATTATGGCATAAAAGGTTTGGTCATCTTAGTGAACAGGGTCTCATTGAGTTGAGAAAACAAGGTATTATTAGTGAGTTTAAGGTGAATGTGTAGGTTTCTGTGAGACATGTTTCTTGGGTAAAAGTAAGAGGGTCCAGTTTAAAACTAGCAAGCACATCTCTACTAATGTATTAGACTATGTACATTTAGATCTTTGGGGGCCTGCCAGAACTAGTACTCTAGGTGAAGCTAGTTATTTCTTTTCGATTATAGATGATTATTCATGAAGGGTTTGGGTTTATGTTCTTAAACATAATAATGAGGCTTTCAAAAGATTTGTAGAGTGGAGGACTCTAATAGAAACTCAGAGTGAAAGGAAGGTAAAGAAGTTGAGGACTGATAATGGTCTAGAATTCTGTAATAGTGAGTTCAATGAGTTTTGCAGAACTCATGGTATATCCAGACATTTCATAGTACTTGGTACTCCCCAACAAAATGGGTTGGCTGAGAGAATGAACAGGACTTTGTTGGAGAGACTTAGGTGCATGAGATATAATGTTGGATTTCCAAAAGGTTTTTAGGGTGAATTGTTTACATCTGCAGCTTATCTGATTAACAGGTCCCCATCTAGAGCTTTGGGTATGAAGACTCCTATGGAGGTGTGGACAGGAATTAAGCCTGACTATAGTCATTTGAGGGTGATTAGGTCAATGGTTTATTTTCATGTTAGTCAGGATAAACTTGATGCAAGGGCCCAAAAGGGTGTTCTTTTGGGATATCCTGAGGGAGTCAAGGGATATAGAATATGGAGGTTAGAAGGCGAAGGACCTCAGGTAATAGTAAGCACGGATGTAGATTTCCAAGAAGGCCAGTTGTACAAGGATGTTGTAGGTGTTGACATCCCGACTCAGTCTCCATAGAAAGTTGAGGTGGAGTATGATGATGATTCAGACCGGAATGCTGGGTCAATCAGTGGGATTAAAGGTGAAGTGAATCATGAAATTCAGGTTACACATAGCATTGCCAGAGATAGACCTAGAAGAAGGGTGGTAGCTCCTATTAGATACATGCATGATCAAGATGTGTCAGTTGTTGCTTTCTCAGCTGCTGAAGAGGAGAGTATCTATGAGACTTTGAATTTTGATAAGGCTATGTCATCAGATGAAAGTGTTAGGTGGTATGATGCTATGGTTGAAGAGATGAATTCACTTGAAAAGAATGAAACAAGGGAATTGGTGGATAAGTTAGTAGACTAGAAACTTGTAGCTTGTAAGTGGCTGTATAAAGTCAAGGAGGGTGTTCCTGGTGCTGAGGGTCCTAGGTTTAAAGCTCGGTTGGTAGCTAAGAGATTTACTCAGAGGGAAGGTATTGACTATAATGAGATTTTTTCACTAGTGGTGAAACATACATCTATTCGTATAATTTTGTCTATCATAGTTGCTCTTGATTTAGAGTTGGAATAACTGGATGTTAAGATAGCTTTCTTAAATGGGTTCTTGGATTAGAAGATATATATGAAGCAACCTATGGGTTTTTAGGTGAAAGGCAAAGAGGATAAAGTGTGTTTATTGAAGAGGTCCTTGTATGGTCGGAAACAATCACCAAGACAATCGTACAAGCGGTTTTGTGAGTTTATGGTGACTCATGGTTTCATAAGGAGTGACTATGATAGTTGTGTTTATCATAGGAAGTGTTCAAGTGGTGATTACCTATATTTGTTGTTGTATGTAGATGATATGCTGATAGCATGCAAGAGGCAAGATGAGATAGAACCTACAAAGAAGTTACTCATGATGGAGTTTGAAATGAAGGAGCTAGGTAGTGCTCGAAAGATTTTGGGAATGGAGATTTCCAGGGATAGGAGTTCTAGATAGTTAAAGTTGTCACAGACTTCTTATGCTAATAAAGTTCTGAAACTTTATGGTATGCATGAATGTAAGGCCTGACTTGGCTGGTGAGCTTGGTTAGCAGGTTTCTTTCATCACCTAGAAAGGTTCATTGGGATGCTGTTAAATGGATCCTTAGATATCGTTGATATACTAAAGATTGGGGATTGATTTTTGGTTTGAAGGAAGGTGATGGTCAAGATAGAGTTGAAGGATATGTTGACTCTGATTTTGCAAAAGATCTTGACAAGGAAAGATCTATTACTGTGTAAGTGTTTAGAGTGATGGGTAATGTGGGGTAAGTTGGAAGTCTTAGTTGCAACATGTGGTAGCTTTATCTACACTGAAGCAGAGTATATGGCTCTTACTGAGGCTGTAAAGGAGTCATTGTGGTTACAAAGACTTGTTGTTGAGTTAGGAGTGAGATTGTCTGATACAACTGTATTTTGTGACAATCAAGGTGTTGTACAATTTGTTAAGAACAGTGTCTTTCATGAAAGGACTAAACATATTCATGTTAGACTGTATTTTATTCGGGAAGTGATTAGTAATAAGGAAATTCTGATAAAGCAAGTTGGGACAGATGAGAATCTTGTAGATATTTTTACAAAGGTGGTGCTAGGTTCTAAGTTTGAGTTTTGTGTTACAAAGCTTGGTATTGGCTGATATTGTTACTGGTGTTCTATGATGCATACTCTAAAGGTGGAGATTGTGGAAAGTTAGAGTTGATCATAGATGATTAACAATGTTTCGGAAGAAAACATATTAACTTCGAAAGAAGAGTTTTGGCTTCGGAAGAAGTGGTGGTTACTCTTTGGAAGTCAAAAGGTTAAGCTTCGGAAGTTGTTTTGACTTCGGAAGTAAAGTTTACTCTCGGAAGATATGTTTGCTAAACATAAAGGGGGTAAACTGTAAATAGTTTGTTAATGGTTGTTAACTTCTGGTTCATGTATATAAGAATCAATAATCATTTAGGATACAAGTTTTTGATATCTCATAGTTTTGTATTAACATTTTTCATAACAAGTTAATCATTCAGTAGTGAATCTTTTCTTCAATATTGTTCTTTCTTTGGTTGATTTTACAACAATATAGAAGTAAATCAAGACACATAATCTCGTTTCTCCTAACCATTATCCAAGTTATTTGTTCTCAAAATTTATGGCATCAAAATTAAAATCTATTTTCGAAATCATTTTGATTTCAAATTAAAGCATCAGTGTTTTAGTTTCTTGTTTTATTATTGAATTCAAATTCAAATTAGTCTACGCAAATCCAAGGTTTGAAGGACAAAAAAGCAAGATTAAACAATCTTTTTATTGGTTCGTATGTTTATTTTCAGTTCTCAACAATCACGACTCGTTTTTAATGATTCAGTCGCTCTATCTATTTGTTAATTCATTGAAAGTCCTCCCCCCATTCAGTATCTAAAAACCAATTCATTTTAGTTTCCATGTTGAATCATAATCAACCTTAACTTAAGGATAAAAGCGAATGACTAATCCAAATTTGTTTTTGTTTAGGTCAAGTATGTAAATTACTAAAAGTGTATTTTGTCAAATTTGTATATGTAAATGTCAAGGGTCGTATAAAATTAGACTTTTAGAAATTGTAGTTTGGTCCAGGGTCAGAATGTTTCTCCAAGCATTGCATTAGTTCTATTATACATATATGCATTCGATGTGTAATCGTATACTTAAACTATTGTGTATATTGCTGATAGATAAAAACAAATTGTATTAGGGTTCATCTTTCTTATTGTCCCAGCATTTCTAATTTTGGTTTAATGATTGAATCATGATATTCGACCCCGGTTCAACAAAACCATTTTTTCTTATTTGACTCGATTTCCTAGTATTCAAATATAACACATCAAAACAAATAACATACTAAATTAAAGAAACCTTAACATAAAACGGACCAAGTAATTGTATCGCATGTTTACAAGATTAAACCTCCATTGTGTTACAACCCATCAAGTCACCATGAGCAATGATAGTCTCAATTTTTTATGTTTCCGAGATTATTCAACCTTTTTGCAACCCTAAAAACTTCAAAAAGTTATTTGTTAATCAGTAGTTTAGTAAATAACTAAGTTTTAAAAGTTATGGTTAAAAAATAAACTCTTATCGATTTAAACTGTAGTCCTTAAAAACACACTAGCTTGTTATACATATTATATTATATTATTACACTAAGCTTTATTAGTATGGGTTTACTGTCTAGTTATGTTATAAGGTTTGCTCGTAATCTCTAGATATAGTAAGCTACATATTCAATAATATTCATTTAGTCTCTTAATATGTTATAGTATTTAGCCCGTGAGCTCATGCTTATAAACACTAGTATGATATTGAAGTCTAATACTACGTATATGCCAAGATATCACTAGCTTATCCGTTTCCTTTACAATCGCTTATAACTTGAAAAGACTCGGTGACTAAACCGTCTCAAGAAACAAAAACCATTTTTGCAAACAGCTGACTAATGAGGACGATCTAGTATTTGCAAGTTAATTATATTTTTTCTTGTAGTGCTGACGACCTTAATCATTTGAAAATAGATACATCCTAGAAATTCATGCGTTATTATGTGAATACCCATTCTGAAAATGATCATTTTTAAGTTAAATAACTATTCTTTATACATAATGTAAACAGATATTAACACTTTATCCGACCAAAACTATGAAAGATTTATTAAATAAAATGTTTAATTACTCGTCAAATTTAAGTTGTTACGAACAACTTGAAGAAGTTAGTAACCTCAACAAATTTACTCACTATGTTTAACTATTATCTACTATATATAGAGAAAAAGTTAACAAAGTAAAGATCAAAGACTTGAAGAAAATGGAGATAAATTAAGTTTTAGAATTCAAAATTGAATGTGAAATTAAGATAATATACGCATAATGTTTTTTTAGGCATATTCGTAGTTATATAATATATATATATATATATA
>BJCM01075729.1:0-10313 GCA_018326385.1 Flaveria bidentis
TATATATATAATTTTTAGTATGCATTCTTTTTAATTGACATTAACACGATTTTTTTGTGGTTTGTGAACACTTTATTAAAGTGTTTTCTTTTTGAGGCTATGGCTCCATTTAAAGGGAATGGAGGTGGATCATGTCATTCTTCCCTGTTGAAAACGCCGGTGACAGCAACCCTAGGCATTGACGACCAAGCCTCTCTTTTTATATAAGGCTTTAAAGAATAGTATGAGGCGGTGCAGGGATGTGATTAAAACAAAAAAGTTAAGGTGGCAAAAAAGGGCAAAGATCGAATTCTAACATTGTTATGTATCAAAGTTCTCTCTTTATATAGAGTTGATTAAAGTGTTAAAAATATTTTTTTTTTAAAAATGAATATCCTACACAATTAAAGCTTTGAAAACACATCAACACCATGAACCAACTAAACACAACATACAAGAAAATAATTTTATGTTATGTAATATAATAAATGGTAAGAATCGGATATTTAACATTACTAACACTAATAACTACTAAAGCCAAAAATTTACCTATCATAAATAAGAGAGAAATCATGAATGAATATAAATTAAATTAGAGAACCTAAAAGACCAAGTAAACTAAGCAATAAATAGAAAAATTACAAGCAGTTAATCAGATATAACCTAGGTGTTCAATCTTCTTGACTGGACAATGGCTTCTTCAGTTGACCTGATCTTATGAAACAGTTCTTAATTAAGTTACACTTGTGCTTTTGTTGAAATGCTAGAATGGAGTTGATACCCTTTAAGGCTTCATAAGCTCACAATCCTCAAAATACTAACACCAAAGACGATGTTAGCACACGTTATGACCATAAAAATGTTAGCACACGTTAGCTAGACCATGAAGTAAATCCTAATTCAATCAACTTCTAACTTAAAAACTTCTAAATCCAAATAAATAAATGTACCTTACGCTAGTAAACCTACACATTCACCGAACAATGCCTAACATAGACAATGATCTTCCCCAACTTATTATCTATGGATATATACTAATTCTACCAATTATATCAATAAATTTTTAATCAACATTCCTGGTATCATGCTTAAATTGTAAAACAACAAATCAACAACCAAGAACAAATATGTTTAATAGAAGAGTATATGTACATGCCATAGTCAATTCATTCACACAATCAATAATATATTCAATAGGGTAGGGTTATATTAAAAAATTAATCTAAAAAATTTAAAAATGATTATGGGGTTGACATGTGTCTTTCTGTTGTTTTAATATAAGAACATTTTGGTCATTTTGTCTTATACATTCATTGTGTTAAATATCAATTTATTATATTATATATTTTATATCATTTGTTATATGTATTAATCATTGTATTTTACGTTTTAGGTTATTTTGTGTTATTTTTGTCATTGATACTACAGATTATATAGATTTGTTATCAATCATTATGTGTTAGAATTAGAAATACACAATTGTATACTTTTATTAATATATTTTTCAAAACTAATAGTGTTGAATATAACATAATTTGTTATTTTTGTAATTGTTTATATAGTTTGTATAAATTTATTGTTGTTTATCGTTATGTTGTTTATCGTTATTGTGCTATACATATAAAAGATACACAACAATATTATTTTGCCATCATATTTTTCTTAAATTCATCATTTTAAAAAGATAGAATAATATTTAATAAAACACAATAACTAATACAAAGACACAATGACGAGATATGAGTATAAAAACAAAAAAAATATAGTATTTTTTATATAACAATACTATAGTCATTTTAATAAGAAACAAACACATGTCTTTATGGTGTATTTCTTATAAATAAATGACGTCATAAAAGTTATGATGTTTAAGAAAAATAGAGAGAGCTTACAGAAAGTCAATAAAAGTGATTATTACTAAAATATTTATCTAATAATTATTTACTAACAATTTAATTTCAACTATTGATTAAAAAAAATGATGGTTAAGATTACTTTTTATATTTTTAGTTTTATTAAAAACTTTTATTTGAACCTTTTTCTAATAATATCAAGTACACATATTTGTTACAATAGAATCAATCTAGGATTTTACTAAAATCAACAAAAGTCATAGGAAAAGTTAACATTCAAAAGTACAACTATATCAAATTAAATTCATTTAATTTGAATGGCAATCCAATTCATCTAGTATGGATTACAAAAAATTTAGCGAGTCACAATTAAAAAAAATACAAATTCAAACATGTTCAAAATTCAAAATATATGAGACAAACGTGTTTTGCACGCTAGTTGAATGCATCATCAAGCTTAATGTTGAATGGCTTCAAAAATGTCTTCCAAAGCCCCTTTGATTGTGTTTGGTCTCGCAAAATCAAAGTCCTTAAACCATTGGTGTCATGTTCTTTTGAATAGTCGAATGTAGGTTGTGTCCGTTGCTCAACATAAGGGGCATTAAGTCATCATACGGTCTTGGAATTATATTTGGTATGGTTGTTGTGATTACTTTTGTTATAATTATATTTTTTATTTACGGTTCATTATATAATTATGTTTGCTCATTGCATGTGTATTTGTACTGTATCTTGGGATTATGTTTGCTATGTTTATAATTAATTTAATATAATGATATTCTTTATTTATAGTTCATTTTTAACTATTTTAAAGTTTATTAAATTTTAAAAAATAATTTAGTTTCAAGATCATTCAGGTGATAAGATGTTTCTACTCTAAGTTATCGAGGGTTCAAGTTATAAATGGTGTGTGCATAGCTTGTTAATAAGAGTAAGTTATTAAAGATAAACAAGTCGAAATGAGATACGTGCGTACATAGGTGGGTATATCAAAAGTGACAGAAAAAACATATACCACCAAGATTCTTTTCATACACTCAAGATCTTATTAAAGATAAACAAATCGAAATAAGATAAGTTCAATCTAATAACAATTTAACTGATCTTTTCACAAAAGCACTTCCAAAAACAACTTTCAGTAAACATGTTTATGATATTGGCATGACGCACGTACACACAATGTGATGATCTATAGAAAACAATTTGATGGGGAGTTATAAGTTGCACTCTTTTTTCCTTAGCTAAGGTTTTTTTCCACAGGGTTTTTCTTTAGTAAGGTTATTAACGAGATAGTACTTAAACTCTTGAAGTTTGAAAAGTGTCATCCAAGGAAGAGCATTATGAATTATTATCATAGCAAATGGATAAAATCTTTGTTAAATTTGCATATAAGTTTACTATGCTACTTATCTACCAAAATAGTTTACCTTGTCTATCAAAATGATTGATTTTTGTAGTATAAATATCATCTCAATGTAGAGGAGAAGATGCACATCTTGTATACACTTTTATAAGTTATACAATTTTTTTCTTCTTGCTCTTGCAATTCTCTTTAAAGTTTTTAAGGTTATAACACTAATCTTGTGTTAATTATTGTGATATTATAACATTCTATCTTTTTTCTCTTCCTTTCTTTTTTCCTTTTATTTTATTTTTTCTTTTTTTCTTTCGCTTAGTAAACATAGTAACGCAATGTAAGGATTCAGGTGTGGATCTATTAACACCTCTGCGACAGTGGCGAAGGTTAATAGGGCCGGTATTTTTTTCGTCGGTAATGTAAAATTTTGATTCAATAGTGTAAATTTTTATATATAAAGTTTGCCCCTCAAGAAAATTTAATTTTACCACCGGCCCCAATATGAGATTGTTCAAACTTCACCACCGCTCAACAGATGTAAGCGGAAAGAACTCCATTGAGGATTAGCTCGTAAATGTATAAAAACATATATTTAAAAAATAATAATAAATAGGGCCCAATGTTATTTCTTGTAGGCCTCTATTGTTGAGCACAAAATTGGCCCTCAACTTTAATTAATCTCTTTGTCTCCTGTACGCATAATTGTTGACTCGGGTTTTCTAATGTTGTGGATTTCATCCTAGCCCACTCTAACCCTTAAGGTTTAAGATTTAAAAAGTAAGGTACTTTATGAGTTTATCAAGATCGAATGTACTAGATTAATATTGTTTAATAGTTATTGAAATTACTTATTATATTTCGAACATAAAAACCAAGTTATGTTATAAAAGTTTAAATTTGTATTACCTAAAAGAATTTAATTTATGAGTTAACTAAACATGTTAGTAAAACGGAGTGATTTGCTTAAAAACTATTATAGTATGTAAAACTATATTCAACTACCCATTTTAATTGATCTGTTTTAACCTATTTGTTTCTTGCCCCTCGTGAACAATAATTCTGAATATGCTACTATAAGAATTGATCACTATCGAGATTATTTTTTAACGAATTTGTTTTTATCAATTTGATATTTAATTTATACTTTAGCACAGGATTTGCATCCCCTGTTCTTATGCTATTTTTTATAGTATTTATTTTTCCACTCAATAGACTATAATCTGTCTTTTATTTATTTTTTAACTTTTCTTTCGAAAGAATTACTTCCAAAATATTTATCTAGAAATGTAGGTATCTGGTTCTCTTGAAAAACCAACATTTAGTATAGAGATCGTTAAGGGCCATGGGAAGATTTTACTTAATTTGTGATTTTTTTTAATATTACTATGTCAATAAGTCACATGGTATGCTTTTTAATCTTGCTTTTGTCAGTGAAGTATGTCAGTATACCGTGATTATTTATCGAATTTGTTTTGATGATTGTGATATTTAAATCTGAATAATAGCTTCAAGATTCACACATTACATATTCTTATGATCATACTTCCATCGTGATTATTTATCATCTATCAATTAATTGCGTATATACCATTTAGTCTTTCTATTCCTTTTACTACACCTGTCTCAAGATAAAATGCTCGCATTTACAATGTCCCATCGCCAGATTTCACTTAAATTTTATGATTTTGTTTTTCATCTTAATCATTAATGATTTTTTTTATCCTATCTTTGTTGTGAATTTCTTTTTTTTTTTGTGATGATTGGCACTCGATATTATCACTTTTTTCTTTTCCATGCCACTCTTGAGTCTTTTCAAATTTTCATGAATTATATTTAATATTTTATTTATAACTTTAAGTCACAATTCTTTAAAGCATTTACAATAGGTTTTTATTTTTATTTTTATGTAAGTGTATACTTTATATTATAAGTGAAAAAAAAAAAGAAAATTTATGGGTGTTGGATCGTGTTTTCTCATATTTGAGAAAATACGATACAACCCTCGTAATTTTTTTAATAGTTTTGAACGTGATTGTGAGTGAAGAAGAAAAATAAATTAAAGACAAAAATATGAAAGTATATAAAATATTATTTAATTAAAAGAAAGAAAAAAAGTGGTGTTTTAATGTAAAGATGATGATAAGGATGAGAAAACTAGTGTAAATGTTCTTACCAAACTTGTTAAAAGTGTAAGTTGAGAACAAAATTAGTAATGTTTTCTCTTCTCAAGTTTTCTCTTTTTTTTTAAATGCTTTTAATTTTACATACGACATTATTTTTAAAAAAAATTATGTCATATAAACTAGATTTTTTTATCCTTAAAATGTGTATAGTATTAATATAAATAAACAAAATTTTCATGTTTTTAAGCTCATTGTGTACTTTCGTCATGTTATCTTGTAACTTTTTGAATTAACGAGGATTACACAATTATCTGATGAGAATTGCACGATGAACTAGAAACGTTAAAGGTTTTCATATTTTAGCATTGTGTAATTCAAAAATCATCAATTCAAAAAAACCCAATCCATAACACAATAATTAACATTAGACACAATAACAAACATTATACATACTAATCTGCTTGACAAAAATTATGTGATAACCTGATTAGTATTACACAATAAACTAGAAAATTTTAAAAATATTACATTTCTAACATTGTGTATTTCAAAATTATTATTTTATAAAAACATAATAAAAAACACAATAACAAATATTAGACACAATAATCTGACCAATATTATACAATAATATGACATTATATAATAACTTGATATTACACAATGATTAGATGAATATTACACAATAAACTAAAATAATATAAAAAGAATTTGGTTTTGTGGTATTTTGTTTTTTAAATAGTATTATATGCATGTGATAGCAGAATGAATACATTATAATAATACCTGGGTATTGTAGCATATTCTGTAAGGCGTTTTCGATATGCCTTTGCTCATCCATTTTTTTTAATTTAATGAATTACGTTTAATGTTTTTTCGTAGATTGTTGTTCTATAAAACATTTACTTTATATTTACAACTATGTTTCTGAAATGCATTTATCAATAACATAATAATACTCCGTTACCATGATTATTGTAGCATTTAATTAGGTTAAATTCATATTTTACTTGGTAATGTTAATATTTTACTTCAAGGCTATTTGATAGCATACTAATTTTTATTAAAAAATTATCTCTAAATAGTTTATAGTTTTATAATGGTTAAGAGGCAACCCTATTAATACTAAATGGTTAAAAATTACCATTAAGATTTGACATTTTAAACATTTAATATCAAGGTTATCTATTACCTATTAATAGACCATATATCATTATAACGTAGCCTTTTAACGACCATTCAAAGATTAACAAACAGTCCATTCGTCGTATCCTTCTTCATCTCATCATTTATATGGAGCTAATAATTTAATAGCTATTGCAATTTTTATTACTTGTTAATGAAACATCATAAAACAAAATAAGATAAAAATAATTGGACCGAATCTTCTTCTACTCCGTGTATTTGTATGTCCCTTGTTATATATAGTACTAGGTTGGTACCCCGTGTACTACACGGGTTGAATAAATAAAATATTAAATAGTTTTTAAACAAATTATTTCAAAACAAATTGTTTTTTAAGTGTCATTTGTAATAATTTATTTATTATAACTTTGAAATTTAATTATTTTTGTTTCATAAGATTTTTATTTTTAAAAGCCACAGATTTTAAAATATATTGTGATTTTTAAAAGTCTGATATTTTATTTAAAAAATTCTTATTTTATAAATAAATTATTTCTTTACATATTGGATTGTAGAAAGATCTATTTTAAAAAATTATATTTGTAATATGAAAATAATTAAATAATATCATTTATAGTTAATGTAATATTTATTAGAAGAGAGAAGCGGAAAAATAAAACTTAGTAGCTTTATAATTATGACAAGTGACATACAAAAATCATTTTTATTAGTATTGATAGATTGATAGATAATTAGATCAATTAATTGTACATTTGAAAATCGATTTTGGCGAGTAAAAAATTTCATAAAATAAAAATCCACTTAATTAAAGAAGTTTTAATTAGAAAGCATTGTTATTTATAGAAAAATATAGAGATAGTAGTGATTGCAAGTTGATAAAAATAAGTTTAAATGTAATTTAATGTATGATCGATAACTTATATAGTAATATTAGAAAGTATATAATCCTAATATTTGATACTTCGATAATCTGATAAATATATTATAATTGGATCAATTAATATATGATTAGATAGAATTTTTATGACATAATATAAAAGGTTAAATGTTAAATGGAATTTTAGAAAGCAATACAGTAACAAAAGAAAATTATAGATTATTAAGTCATAATACTAAATGTTAAATGGAATTTAAGGAACAATACCATAGAAGTTGAATTAATATATGGTTAGATGAAATTTTTATGACATAATATAAAAGGTTAAATGAAAACCATAAATTGTAATTTAAATTAGTATGCAAGTATGGTAATATATTTAAATAAAATATTTATTAGTATGGTAAGAATTTAATATATTAAAAATCTAAAAATAAAAATGGTCTAAGAGTGTGCCACATGTCAAATTGGTGGTTTAAGAGATTGATATGTGGCTTTAAAAACCTTGTTTTTATAGAGTTTATAGATTAGATCAATTAATATATGGTTAGATGGAATTTTTATGACATAATATATTGGTTAAATGTTAAATAGAATTTTAGAAAGCAATACAGAAACAAAAAAAAATTATAGATTATTAAGCCATAATACTAAATGTTAAATGAAATTTGGGAACAATATCATAGAAGTTGAATTAATATATGGTTAGATGGATATTTTATGATATAATATAAAAAGTTAAATTAAAGCCATAAATTGTAATTTAAATTAGTATGTAAGTATGGTAATATATTTAAATAAAATATTTATTAGTATGGTAATCATTTAATATATTAAAAACCTTAAAATAAAGATGGTCAAAAAGTGTGTCACATGTCAAATTAGTGGTTTAAGGGATTGACATGTGGCTTTAAAAATCTTGTTTTATTAAAGTTTATAGATTTATAGATGTGAAAATTTATCGAATAAAATATAGGCATTTGATTAGTCTTTTTATGAATTGAAAACACTCTTTTTGTGTTATATAACTACAAAATAGATAACTTCACCTTTTAAAGTGGCATTACATTTATTGTGTTTCAGACTGCAAACATTGTTTTTACGTATTTTAAAAGCACTACGTAACTCAATAACCTAAATATTTGGGGATTTTAATCTAAAACTACCATTTTGCATTGTTTTGTGCCGACTCATAATAAATTTATCTCAAAACACAGATAGAAATAAGCTATCATTCGGAATATTAAAACAATTACGATGTTTTGAAAATAATTAAATATATATAACACTCAAACCACAGGTTTCGACTGTGCATTTCAAGTCTTGATTTAAAAAATATTGTATTGAAACGTATAGAGGTAACCACATTGCAATGTATATTTAAAGTTTCCAAAAAGATAATGTTTTTTGAAAAAATTACTAATATTACTATATTTAACCCTTATTAGTTTTGAATGAAACTTACGCCCAAACGTAAATAAAAATAATCATATCATAATAGTTTATATGAAATTAAAAAAAGTTATATATTTAAAGTTATAAGAAAAAAATAAAAAAATAATGAAAATTAATTATAATAATTAAATAATATGTCATGTTTAAAATGTGAGCCCGAATCAAATGTATATATAATCTCAAAGTTTAAGATAATTACATTTGTGCCTTTTGCATTAGCTTGGTGTACATAAAGCTTAAATTTTTGTAAAGTATATAATTTTTATTGTTCAAATGTATTTAAATAATTGAGTAAATTGCATAGTGTGTCCTTTATTAATACATAAAATTATACATGTGTCTTATAGTTTTAATAATTACATTACATGTTTTTTTTTTATAAAAAAATTACACACAAATTATCCTTTACACTAACCATCCATTCAAATTTACTGTTAACTAATCATGCATGTGCCTCTCACTTGAGGGACATTTATGTAATTGCTAATTTTGTAATTAATAAAACATTGAGTAATTGAGACTTTAATAAATCATTTAACTCTTATACCCTTTTTTAAGAATGATCTTAAATCCCAAATTAAAAATGAAACAACGAAGTCTAACAGTAAGCTAGAAGCGAGAAAAACGCTCCGGCGTTAGGGTGGGTTCTATAGTTAGAGTGACGACAAGCATTGCAATTATCAATGCTAACTTGCATCATCACCAAATCCAACGTGTTCCTCATCCTTAGGATTCAAACGAATTAACTTGCGTCGTCCATCGTTTTCCTTTTCTCCTTTATGTTATGGTGTTCAAAGTTGGATATCAGAATTTCATACATCTAAAATTTTAGAAACGGATATGAATAGTAATTCTACTATTCGAATTTTTAAATATCCGACTTTGAACACCCTAACATGAATGAGACAGGAATGAAGCGAAGTAAAAATATTTTTGATTCATTGTAGGCATGCAAAAAACGTAAATGCCCTCATGTGATTGACACATGTTTTAATTAACTATGAATTTAGATGTAGGTTAGTATAACCAGGGTCGTTCCCAAGAGTTCTCGAAAATTTTTGGGCCCCGGACAGGTAGAAAAAAATGAGCCCTCTATAATAATGCAATTAATAACTTGTACGCAAAATATCTATAATACAACAATAACTGTTTTACCAATAAATAAAAGTATTGTAGCAAAATAATCTACTTTACTTTTTTAAATGAATCGTGAGACTTTTTATAATGTTTTTTAAATGATTTTATATTGGATAAATTGGTAGTAAACTAAACTAATTAAAATATTAATGGACAATAAGTTTCAATAGGCCAAAATAATTAAACTACTATTGAGTTTGTTAATAAATTTGTTAGTAATCTATAGTTGTTTTTAGCAAAAATACATATACATATATAATATAATTTTTCTTATAAAATTTAGGTCCCTGAGGAGATTGAACCCTGGGTGGTCGTCCACATCGCCCCCTCAGGGTCGCTCATGATTTAAAGGACGATATATATATATATATATATATATATATATA
>BJCM01075732.1:0-28528 GCA_018326385.1 Flaveria bidentis
TATATATATATATATATGTTGTGCACTAGTGAGGTCAGTTGTACAATAATATCTTGGGACAATCCATATGTGCATAAAATGCACTTTATACATTAGGTTTGTAGACGAACAAGAACGAAGCTTGTTTATGTTCGTTTGTTTTACCCGAACAAACAAATGAACATGAACACGTAAATGGACAGATTTTCTTGTTCATGTTCGTGCATTAAACAAACGAATGTGTTTTTTTTTTCATTTATGTTTATATGTTAAACAATATCCTAAGATCTAAATATTGTCATCATCATATCTTTTGACAACGTCCAACATTGACAATATTCAAACTATACTCTAAATTAATTTACTAATGGAGAAAACAAAATGCTGAAAAGTCAAGTCGTGATGCCCTAGTTAGTCAATTATCCCAGGTTTTGGTTCTAAAATACAATTGTATTGATGGACTAATGCATGATCATGGGCGAATTGATATTGCTTATAACTTAGAAAATATATTCAAAATAATATATTAAAGAAATATAAATGAACTAATGAAAAAAACCCAAGTATAAAGGAACATACATAATCAAACGTAAATAAAAGAAAGAGGCATGTGTTAATGTTCGTTTTTTAAATAAATAAACAAATTATTTTGTCGATGTCTGTTTATTACAGAAACAAACATAAAATCTCCATCTCTTACGATTCACTAAACGTTAAGTTCGTTTAAATTATGAATATCAATCACAAAGAGTGTGACCTAAGATGATAAGTTCAGTCGGCAAGAAATTAATAAAAAATATCATTTTGAAGTATTATTTTTCAATAACTTATAACGAATAATAAGTAAATAAATCATAAATGACTGCAAAAAGGTATCAAAACTCACGAAACCGCCCTCACAAAACCCCAAACTCTTAAACCATCACACCACACATCCCACCCAATATGTTTTGTTTTGATAGGGACGGAAATTCCTTTGGCCAAATTATAAATCAATTTCAATGTTTGTCTATATTATTTTAATTCTATTATTGATATATAAAATATATTAAAATAAATTTATTATTCTTATTTAAAAATAAAGAAGATGAAGTGGGTGGAAAAGGTAAAGATGACAAGAGTGGTTAGGGAGAAAGGAGGGGTTTGTTTTGTCTTGATATAAAAAAGGCATCATGCTTCCAAACAAACCAAAGTGGACCTTTCTTTCCAATTAAAAAATCTTTTCATCCCACTTCTAATCATTAATATTACTTTAATCTAGATTTAAATATTAATTAACTAGTAATTAGTTAATTATTTTATTGTGTGTGACTCCCATAAAGGTGAAACTTTACATGGGGGTTAGGATTAGTTAGGACTTTATAAACATTCTTTTTAAGACAAGAGATTCGATCTTAATGTCCATAGATCATCAACTATAATATTAGTGCCTATTTGGTTTATGTATTTATTATTTTATAATTATTTAACATGCAAATAAAATGGTTTCATTTTTTAGAATTAGTAAAAATGTGCTTAGTTTATAAGCAAATCATTAATCATCGTTCGATAAAAATATGTAATAAAGTTGTTCCAAATATCAAAAGATGTTAAATATAATATGTGGTATTAAAACTAGGTTCAATGTTTCTAATAGGAATTTGCTTTAAAAGGATAAAAACGGATGTTGAAGACCAAATCATGTATGTTGTTAATTGTACTCGTTACTTTTGGTCTAGTAAAAATTAATTTAATTTTCATCTTTCAACCAATTGCAATGTTTCTAGTTTCAAAAAAGAAACAAAAATACTAATCACTTATATCTTAATAGTTATTATTATTACCGTTGTTATCACTATTTTTTAAATTTATTATAAGAAAGATTATAATATTATCATTGTCATCAAATTTAATAAAAACTTAAATCCGAAAAATATATATAAAACTAACAAAATCCAATCTTCAACTAATGTCCGGGCGCGGGCTCGCATAATTCACATTTTATATCCCTAATTAATGAAGTGTTTTTAGATGTTATAAACACAAAAATAAAAATTATGAATCGACTGCTTTTCTCAATGTATAATAAATTTGAAGTCAGAGATGTATTAGAACATTAGAGATACCAACTTATATGTATTGAATATTAATATTGATGTGTTTCTACAATATTTGTTTACATATATTTAAGTTGTTAGTGAACCCTTCCACACGTGTGTATAAAATGTTTGAATAAAATGATAAAAGACTGGCGACTGGATTAAAAACCGAAATTATATCATTGCAGAATTTGTGACACAAACAAATTGGCTGTAACTAAAAAAAATATGACAGTCGCAAATTTAATCGTAACATTTATAAAAATAAAATCAAATGGTCATTTTCAAAAAACTACAAATAAATAAGATTAAGTCATTCCGTATTCAGCAGCAAGTTTAATTTAAACAAATCAAGAAATGAAAAGCTGGTTGCAACTTTTGAATAATAAAAATAAGTCGATCTCAACTTCTAAAAAAATTAAAAATACGCCGGTCATAACTGTTATTAAAAATTAAAATTAATAAAATAATAATCAATAAGTAGGAAATTCGGTCACAACTTTTTAAAAAATAAAATAAATATAAGCCGGGTCCTGTCGCAACTTATTAAAATATAATAAAATAAAAATAAGATAAGTAAGTGGAAATTCGTAGTAATTAAAAAAAATAAAAAAGACAGACAGTTGAAAATTCGGTCGTAGCTTTAAAAAAATTAATCGCACTAAGAATATTGAAAGAAATAAAAATACGTCGGTCCCAACTTTCATTATAAAATTTTAAAATGACTAAAAATAAGTCGATAGTAATTTTGGTCTTAACTTTTATAAGTATATATCAATACTAATACTAATAAAAGAAGTTGTTTTTGTTACTTGTTATTTTTTAATACATATTTTTGTCACTTGTCAAATTTATACATATTTACACATTGATTTTCCCCTCAAAAGGTATCATATTATTAAAAATTAATTTTATTAATTGCTATAATTTTCTCTCTTATTTAGATTTTTTGAAATCAAACTATATTTTTAATATATATATATATTAAGGAAGTTAAAAACTACATATTTTAATTAAAATCAAAATAATAAAAAACAAAAATTTTATATAATATAAAAATTCTAAAACACTTAAGCTTTTCTAAGAAATTATTTTAAATCGTTGTGTTTCTAAAAAATTATAAAGGTGAAAATTTTAAAAACAGTCTTATTAAAACAACCAAAATAATTACAAGTCATAGTTTAAAAAAACATATTTTGAAAAAAAAATTAATAAAAAACTTAAAACGAATGTCTATAAACGAAACTATTCAGATAAAAGAGTTATAAATAGTATAGTTGTTTTATTTCTTGTTACGTATAATATTGAAATATTATAATCTAACTCTTAGTATTTTTACTAACTATAATCCTTTTAATTAATGAGTTTTTAGCCTATATATCTATCTATAAATAAAACTAATATAAACATAAAACAATTCTAAGCCCTGTCATACTAATTTTCTCATTACTCTATAATAATAATAATAATAATAATAATAATAATAATAATAACAATGAATACTAATAATTTTACTCTTATCAATTTCAAATTAATATATATATATATATATATATAATTTAATAAATAAAAATCCTATTTTTTATAAAAACCCATTTTTTTAAAATTAAATTTTTATAAAATACATAATTCAACAAACTTTTTCTTTCAAAAATCATTTGTCTTAAAATAAAATATTTAAAAATAACAAGTTTTTTAAAACAAAGTTTACAAAAAATACATTATTGCTTATTTACTTAAAGTAGTTATTTATACATAATTATAATCATATTTTATCTTCAAATATGATTTTATAATGCATAACTTTTGATTAATAATTATTTAATATTTTATTTATTTATTTAGTGCAATCAAATTGAAACGGCCATAAGTTTTAAAATAGAATTTGGCAATTACATTTATTTTTTTCAAAATGTTACTAGTGATTTTCGCTCATATTTAAATGTTTGTAAATTATAAATATTTTTACGACCAGATGGGTGGCAGTCGCTAAATTTGCGATATTGTGACTATGGTTGCTAAATTTTCAATTGTCTTTTTGATACAAATGCCTAGGCGGGTAATAGCGAGACGTATCGTTACATTTGTTATTTTGATAGAGAAGCATGATAAATATTTGGGGTTATAGTGTATGCATTATTTTTATAAGAACATTAAAACTGAATGTGCATGGGAGATAAAAGAAAGAAATAGGAAAGTGTTACAGAACTAGAAAAGGAAAAAGATGAAGAGTTGATACAAGTTAAAATTGATGATGGTGATGTGGGTTAAAGTTCTATTTAAGTTCACCCTAATTTGGCTAGACAGTGGGTTGTATTGTTTTTTTGTTTAGCTAACTTATCTTTCATATGTTACTTTCGTGATTGATAAATTTGATCATATTCCTAAGTGTTAATGAATGTCAAATTTCTTGTAACAGACAAAATTTATATTCTGTAGAACGACAGCGGAAAGCAGGGTAAATATTTACTCCTTTTAAACTATTATAAAAATTTTTGTAGTGCTAAAATTTCCTAGATAATAATATTAACATGCATTTAAATAACACAAATTACTAACTTTGTTATGCATATTGGGTTATACATTATGCATATTTGGTTGTACGATATTTTTTTTGGTTGTTTTGGTGCATTTTTGGGGCGGTTTTGGGGTGTATTTTTGGGGTTTTTTTTTGTATTTTTTGTGGTTGGTATTGGTATTTTATTTTTGGGTATGGTTTCCGACAAGTCGTGACGATAATCTAACACCCGTTATGAAGAAAACCAACAAAATTCCCAACGCGTAGCACGGAGGAAAAACTAAGACATAATTGTTTTGTTTTTTTTTAATACGAGTGTTTTTTATATTGGTGAGCATTGACCGTGATGTGTTATTGGTGTTAGTTAGGATTGTTTTACGGCCCCGCCGCAACGCGGGGCTTAACACTAGTTTTAAATAATTATTAATCATTCCTACGTTAACCATGTATATATAGCATTATAATTGATCGGGAATATTACGATAATTAGTCAAATGTTACCGTTTTTATTTTGTCAAAGTACACATTGTATCAGCTGGTGAATTACATAATTTACAAATTTATAGAACGTATTTATATTTTAGAGTATTTAAGGTAATTCAAAAAAATAATAATAATAAGACTTAAATAAATATTTCTTATAAGCTTGATATCATGTTTACATGATGACTGAACTAAAGAATCTCATAATTGAGATCATGCCTTTTCCCCAAATCTCTCCACATGCATAAAGGCCACATAAAGATGGAATAAAACAAAAATATTTATAAGTAAAGGAATATGTAGTTGTCATGCTTTTAACTTTACATTGTGTTATACTTATATTTTATATTACTTGTTATTTTTAATGCATTTATTAAAACTAGTTATAAGAACACCGCGTTGCGGTAGAACTATAAAAGCATGAAAAAAACTAACTTCAAAACACTGCTAAAAGCCTAATGTGTTGAGGAAGACCTAAAAGCCTAAAAAACCTAAGGTCGAAACATTGTCGCGAACCTGCGCATTGAAGACATTTGTAGCTTTATATGAGAAAAATGAAACATTGACGATGTTGATATCATTAGAAAAGTTATAAAAAATTATAAAACAGTTACAATCGTATACTGTGTCGGGCCAATGATAACCGGGAACATTCAAATTCAATCTTTTATAGAACATTTGATATTTAAACATTAAACATACTTAATTTGTTTCAAATTAGCCGCCATATATGTTAAAGTTTTTTAGGAATGATTGTAGTTATTTGATTTAGTTCAATATATACATATTATTTACATAAATCTGAAAAACATAAACTAAAAATCGTCAAGTACATTACTTTTTGAGTAAATTACCGTTTGTATCCTTGACTTTTGTCCATTTTAACGTTTGCATTCCTATAGTTTCAAAACCTTGAATCACCCCCCTATACTTTTAATTTTTTCCTTGTTTGTATCCCTGTGGCTGACGCCGTTAATATGAACAGTTAAATGCGCATCTTTTTCTCTCTCCTACAAGGACATTTTGGTCATTTCTTCTTTCCCCCTTCTTTCTTGTAAAACCATTATAAGGATTTCTTTTACCTCTCACCTCAACTACCCTCCCCAATCTCACCCTCTCACCTCTCCCTCTCTCTCTATATGTCTCCCCGTCGCTCTCTTCTCAAAGGAAAACGATGGTCAGATGTGATAAATGTGAATCTGAAACTTTTGTTCGAACATCATGGACCGTAAAAAATCCAGGCCGCAGATTTAACTGTTGTGCGAGAATGGGGAAAATTTGTGGTTTTGTCAATAGAATCAACCCCTTTTGCTTCAATCACTGAATCAACCCCTTTTGCTTCTATCACTGGTTCTGCCCTTTGATCCGAACTTCATTCTGCTCCTTGATCCAGACCTAGTTCTGCCCCTTGATCCGGACCTTGTGCTGCCTCTGCAAGTGAGGGAACCTCTTGTTCAAACAACTCTAGTAGTAATTGTCTACTGCAAGGATTAGATGGTCCACTATCATCAATCTCTTAGATTATCACCTTTGACCCTTGGTTAGGAGATTGCAAATAAGTCTTTAGCGTTGTAACTTTGTGTTCTATGTACAGTTCAATCACCTTAAACATGTGCATGTATTGTTGCATGTTATGCACATCCATATCACCATCTAGAGCTCTTAAACCAAAATCCAAGTCCTGATCAGGAATCTTAAAGTTGTAATACGTTACCTGATCCCCATCATAACCTAACTCTTCCATCATAGCATCAACATCATAAGTTGAAAACACATCAATTTCTACCATGTTCACGTATGTAACTTTGCCCTTCACATACCTTCTTCCTGGGAACTTCACAAATTCTCCACCATGATGGATTTTAAGTGTAAAATAAGTAGGCTCATTAGCTGTAACAATGTATACTGTAATATTAACATACTGAAACTAAAATAAACCCGTAACTTAAGTTGATTTTGAAAAAAACATACCATATATTTCGATCGGATTAAACCCTGGTCATCTGTGTCACGAATGTACCAGGTAGGATAAACCATCTTTCAAATGGGTTTAAGGCCAAGATCACTTAATAGTTGAAGATGATGATGGGTTTAAGGCCACGATTACACAATCGGGTTTGAGCTTCAGTGGAAGGTTAGAATGTAAAGTGAAAATGAGATTTACAATATGTAAAATAAACCCATACAAGAAAGAAGAGGGAAATAAGAAATGACCAAAATATCCCTACAGGAGAGAGAAAAAAATACGTATTTAACTGTCCACATTAACGGCGTCAGCCACTGGGACGCAAACAAGGAAAAAATTAAAAGTACAGGGGCCGATTCAAGGTTTTGAAACTATAGGGACGCAAACGGTTAAAATGAACAAAACTCAGGGACGCAAATGGTAAATTACTCTTAATTTTTTATCTAGTTTTTCGTTTGACAACCATAATTCATGGTTTATTTGCAAGGCTAAATAGTTATGGGATTCCTGCATAAGGGATATATATGTACTGATTTGTGTTTCTTGTAATGAAAATAAAGTGCTAGTGGAGAAATAATATAACACCTGGCCCCTCGCATAAAAAATATTGTCCATTTTGTCCAT
Source organism: Flaveria bidentis (assembly GCA_018326385.1). Lineage (NCBI taxonomy): Eukaryota > Viridiplantae > Streptophyta > Magnoliopsida > Asterales > Asteraceae > Flaveria > Flaveria bidentis. Next base: position 7,649 of record BJCM01075732.1, read on the forward strand.
GAAGAGCTCACAGAGTTGTTTTTGGTTGTCCGTATCAAAACTTCTCAGTGAGGTCACCCATCCCTGGATTGCACTCATCTGAGCACGCTTAATTGTGAAGTTCTCCTCTCATCCACAGCCAATACGCCCAAAACGTATTGTTGATATTAAAGGTCAGACATTCCTTATGAACCATGAATCTCTCCTGTCCACGGCCGATGTTGGATATGTGTAGGGTGTCACAAGAACCCCCTGTTTGGACTCATCGTCCTCGATGAGCTCGAGAAGTCAACATCCTTGGTGAGGTATGTCCCACACCCCAAAAGGCACATGAGTGGCTCTGATACAATTCTGTAACACCCGACCCCTAACACCAACAATATTGTCTGTTTTGCCAACGAGTAGTTCATGGATTTGTTTTTTGGTTGCCCGGGTGAAAATTTCCAAGGGATGTCATCCATCACTCGACTGCTCCCACTTGAGCACGCTTAACTGTGGAGTTCTCCTCTTATCTACAACCAATACGCCCAAAACGCATTGTTGATATTAGAGGCCAGACATTCTTTATAAACTAGGAATCTCTGTTGTCCACGACTGATGTAGGATATGTGTAGGGTGTCACAAATAAGAACATAATTAGGTGTAGCTAAGGGCGTAAGGCTTTGAAACATAGACCTCGAGAAAACACACTTCAAATCATAACCACCAAGACAAACGGATTTTTGTTATTAAGTTTAGATTCACACTATTTATAGTTGTACCGACCAATGAGTCCTAGATCAAATGGTTTAGGAGGAGGCATCCCATGACTTTCCATAGTGAAGGTCATGGGTTGGAGTCTCACTAGATGCAATCTGCTCTAAGTGGGTCAAGGGTTTTATCACATTGTACTTTTGGGTGGTGGGTTTCCCTTAAAATGGTAGGCGAGCCGAGTGTCCAACGTTGTTTGTGTTCGCGGGCGTGGGTGGCCTTTCGCCAATCGGTTTACTCGGGTGACCGGATTTACTAATTATTCGTTGGTTGTTCAAATTTTTTTATAGTTTATAGATATATAATTATGTAATAAGCGGTTATTTGTTTATGTATTTATATATATATGTCCCTTGAATAAATCATTAATTACATATTTACTGAAGCCAAAAAATATGTTACATACACTAAAGTATATATATTTATTACATAGTTATCCATTTAATTAAAGTTAACTTATTAAATGACTATTTTATCTTGTTTTTACCAAGAGATTGTTATGTATTGATGTTTTGTTATTAGTTGTGTGTTGTATTTTGAAATAAAATTTTAATTATTGGTGATTATTATTTTGAAAAGAAGTTATAAACTTTTGAATTTGAAGATTTAATTTTATTATTTTTATTTATATAGAATACTCGAACTTTAAAAAATATATGGTTGATTTTTCTAGGAAGAAAAATGTGTAAAAAAAAGTTAGTAAAAATATGGATACAATAATTATTCAGTAACTAATTCTATTAAAATGGATATGTATGTAATATATATGTATTAAAAAGAAAAATATGTAATTAATTTTTTAGGTTTGGTAAATATGTAATTAGTGAGTTTAGAAAATATAAATATGCAAATGCCCTTTTTACAATATGAGGCAACAAATTTACGTTTAATTATTTAGTTATCTCATTTTTATATACTGTCACTGTAAGGGTCTCTATTAACATTTTTCTAGCGGAGTTGCAATTGTTCTCACGAAACTAACGTAAACATATATAATTAGTATAGTTTAGTCCAATTGTGTGTGTATCATGACCTAAATGGTTTCTGTCGTCATCATCCATGTGAAAAAGAATCACAGTAGCGTAAACTAGGGTTTGGAAACATATAGAGGCTTGCACGCCTTTGAATTTAAAAGAAAAACATAATTAACACGTTTAATTTAATGTCTAATTAAGTTTTGAAAAGAAGGATATGATATATAACTAACGGTCTATTTGTATAAGTAACATGTTTTCCCTAGTAACTTTTGTTGTAAATATTAATATTATTAAATCTATATCGTTTGTGATTACCAACACGAACAACTAGTTAGCACTAAACAAAGAGGTACGTGTGATAAATGTGAATAACTAGGTGGTACGAAGAGAGTAAGAAAACCAATAGTTTAAATAAAAATTCATTTGTAAACAATTAAGCATCGAGTAAAATTTGTAGTCGCTTATTTTGACGGAAATCATTTGCAAAATTATTCACCCCGGAAATTTGTTTGACAAAACCCGAACGAAACTCTTATTCAAAGTAGCATCTTTAGCATTAACGCCTTATTACTAAGAGGTCTCTCTATTAGAATTTGTATCCGCTAACAACAACTAATTCCATTGACCAAAATCTCATCCAGATTCTCTCCCTGCATCGATGGTTCCTCGATAATCGATGGGTAGTTATCGACAAAATTTTCCAATGGTAAACATTCGTCGGTTCGTGAAGGTCCATTTTCTCATGTGGATTAAAGCATGTTTTAGTAATCACCAACAGATAACCTACGATTATTTATAGTTTTGTTACTTTATTTATGGGACTTTTTTTGACATCCTTTGATCATGAATTTCGGCTGTTGATGATATTATGTCATATGTCCGGTAAAGCCACCTTTTTTTAGCAGCGTTATATACCAACAATTATTAAAAATATAGTTATCTACTACATATACATTTTCATCATTATTATACATTTTAAAATACATCTCCTTTAACTCATAATCTAAATTGACATTGGATATGATGTGAGGTGAAAGAGGAAAGCATACATCATAATAAATGAGAACACATGGTGTGGATGGGCAAAGGCCTAAGTTTAGAAAGAGTGGCACATGACACATGACAACATGCAAGACAACCCTCAAAACAATATTTGTCTTTGTGTCCACATTTAAAGAACATATAGAATTTTTTTTATAAATAATAATAATACCAAAATGGTCCTGGTTTTCTTATCTTTGTATGCTATCACTATGGGCTTTAATGCCACTTCTCTTCAAACAGCTTGCTTCGAAACTTTGACCAATTTTGGTTCATTAAATAACTACGAACACAAATGTTAATGATTATTTTTTATATTTTTAAATACAACATTTTTTTTCTTTACATAGATTATAGAGGTGTTCGTAATTGCAATCTTAGTACATTCCGAAGTTTGGACTAACAAATTTCTTACATATTTTGTTCGGGGTCGCCTATGTCAAGAGTATTCAAAAAGTTTGAGTGATGTAATTCGTATGTGTAATAAAAATAGTTGAAGCTAAAGTCGAAGTTGAAGTTGTACGTAAGAGAGCGAGTTTGTTTTTTCAAAGCTAAGTTTGCTAGATATTTTTTTTTGAGTTATAGAAGCATTTAGAAACTATAAAAAATTACTTGTTACACTTTCTTTTCTACTTGAGCTAACTTTTTTAAAAATAAAAAGTTTAACCTGAAGTTTTTAAAACTCTTCGTCAAACATGAACAATAACTACCCCAATAGTAGTTAAAAATCATAATCATATCGTGTATTCAATTGTAGGCAAACCTAACCCAATATGTTGATAGGTGTAGTTATATGCACTTATCCTATTTAATTTTGCATAAAGTCCATTACCGTTAAAGATGGTAATCTACTTCATATGGATATGGATGTTGGATTCAGGACTTGTTTTTTTTTATTTTATATTTTTATATAGAGTTGGACTTGGACAATAACAAGCCAAAATATAGATATATTATTATGTAACAGGCACTACTTTAAAAACTAAAACTTCAATAATTTGGCTTTATATAGCATACCTTCTAGGTTGAACTCAAAAAGAGAAAAAAAAAAGAAAGAAAGAAGGAACGAAAGAAAGATAATGTGGTAATTATATAACTCCAATTAATTTATCTAAGCCACCAGCATAACTAGCATACCAAATCATCATATCAATAGAGTTTATATAAAAGGAAAGAATGCAAGTAAAAATAATAATACATTGTAAAAAGTGTAAGGAGAACTTTTAACTATCAATTTACTTAAATAATAGTTTAAATTAAATTAAAAAAAGTTTATTAGAGAATAATTTTTGACATAAACATGTTTGTAGATTTTTTTAAAGTCCCCCTATTTTTCTAAATGTTTATAACCTTTATATACGATGTTAATTTTTTAAAAAAATTAAACAACAAAAACGAGCAATTTTATTTTTAAGAAGCCTAAATTTATTAAATCATATGAAATCTGCTTGTATTTGTGTCTTTAGTTCAATTCATTGTGTTTTTTTGTTAGGTATTGTATATTTCTAAACACTTTTTTTAAATGAGAATTCTAAAAAACATAATGGTGAAATAACAATATTATGTTATTCTAGTATGTAAAATATAATTATAAACTATCAACTAATTTATATAATACATTAAAAACAATAAAAAATAACATAAAATGATATAAAACGTAAAACAAAATATAAAATCTCATTGTGCTTTTTTGTTATAATACTTTATATAAAAACTAATTTATATAATACTTTTTTGTTGTCATTGTGTTATCCTGAACACAATGAATTTTGAAATATACATTGATGAAATAACATCATTGTGTATCTCTTATTGTACTTTTCAATTATAACTGATAAGATAGCAACAAGTTTATATAACATAATAAAAAATAATAATAAAATGATAGTAAATGATCTAAAACGTAAAACATAGTGGTGAATATATATAACAAATGATTAAAAAAATTAACATAATAAACTAATATTTTACAAAATGACCTGACATATTTTATATAATGATCAAAATATTTTTTTAAACAATAAAATAACATATGTCAAACTTAAAAACATTCTTATGATTTTTAGATTAAATACACTTTGTATTAATAAAAAATAGTATTTTATATGTAATATTATTATAAAAATATATGATAATTATTTATTTATTTTTTATTTATATAAATTCACATATTCCCATATTGATTTTTTTAATATAAAAGTACTATGTAAATCTATGCCGACATATATGTGAGAATAGAAGAACGAAAATCATTCCCAATTTAAGCCTTTTGGGAAATTTCCAATAGTTTTGATCAAGTTAGACACTTTCCCTCATTTTTATGTCTTTTCAGTACAATCTACAGCCACACCCACACATACAACTGTGTAGCAATTTGGTCAAGTCTCTTTATTACTATTTTTGTACTTAATTTTTTCAGTGTTGATTGAAGTAATATTGATTTATAATTGTGTATCTATTTTGAAATAGTATTTTACGTATTATATTTAAGCAATTTGCCTTGTGAAGTAAAGAAATTTTATTGGGTGTAATGAATACCTTCTGATTATAATATAATATTATTTATATTTACTTTTTGGTTAAGTTTCCCCAAGCACCATTGTAGCATTTGTTTGTTAGACTTGTTTCAATCCTAATTATTCATCATTTTCCAACTAGTAACTTAATAGACTTTATTTTTTTTATTTTTGGTTTAAAAGCTATAATTTTCATTCTCTTTGATAGGCATTATATATAATTTTGATTTATAAAACATTTTGCCACTTTGACAAGACTCATTTGTAAATGTAATTGCTTTTTTCGTTTTCATTGACTATCGTTTTTTTATTATAAATTTACATTTATCAAAATTACAATTTCTCTGTTTCTGACCTATCACTTTTAATTTAGTTCCTATGGGACATTGCGATGATACGTAATGTACTTTGCTATCAAAAGATTTAAATTTGAAATCTTATATGGTGTAAGTTTTATTGACTTTATCTTAAAAATCTAAGAATTATGTTTAAAAAAAATTACATTCGCTTTATAAACGCGTTTGTAGTAATTTAAATTATATGATCTTGTCGTTAATGACTTTATGAATGATATTTTCTAGTCTTAATTAAATCTTAATCAAGAATCAACACATCAATGACCTCACCGTCTACTTTTATTGATGTTTGTTTACATTTAATAGATAGTTAGATACATTACTTATAATATAAGATTCCATCCTAAACCGTTCATGTTGACTATTTATATATAGGCTTTAATCAGCAATCACTTGTATTTTTGTATAATAAAATTATTTTATAATTACAAAGTTATACTTTATAAAATGACATACACACGCTATTATATATACTCTATTGTTCATCTTACACAAGACTCAAATCCCCAATCTATAGAGAGGGTCACGTTTATGTACACATTAAATTCTTTAGATTACCAGTCGATTGGTAACTAGAAATTTGCGTAAGTTAATGTTTAAATATCTCTTAAAATCATAATTAAGCATTAAAATCATTCAATATAACTACTTTAAAGTTTAACTTTGCATAAATCATGCATTCATTCATAATACTTAGTTATAACTTATTCATATTTCTCTACATTATATAAAATAGGAGTCAACATTAAAACTTTGCAATGGGTAATAAAATAATAAATAAACAGTGTTAATAAATAAATAAATAAATAAGGGTGTGGTTATAGAAGTAGTAGCTAGACACAGATTGAGGCAAAGACGTGTGCTTGTTTAGACTCATCCACATTATTTTATTGTTACTTATTATATATTTTAATAAAACCAAAAAGTGCTTTTATGACCACTTAAATTTCATCTGTATATTGCCATGTGATATTTATTTCGAACATTTACGGTCACCTCCCATATATTTTCTATGTGTCATTTAGAACCCCCAAGAAAACTCTCTACATCGTAATTAACCCCTTTGATTATTTTCTTGTATTTTTCAACAATATCGTAATCATAACATATTGGAAAAAAGGCTGTTAAATTTAAGTGTAAGTTGTCATTTTTTTAAAACCTATCTTTTTGATACTTGTTATTTTTCCAAACATTCTCATTTAAATAATTTATCTCTTTTCTTTCATAAAAATAAATTTGGTCAATTGATAAATTAATCTCTCTCATCTATATTTTTTAAAAATCAAACTATATTTTTAAAAATAAATTTTGTTAAGAAAATAAAAATTCATATCTTTTCTAAAATATTAAATCTTTTGAAACAAAATATTTTAAATCGGTCATTTTTAAAATAATTATAAAAAATATATAATATTCTAAAAACAGTTTTATTAAAACAACCAGAATAATTAGAAACTAAATTTTTTAATATACAAGATTTTTATAAAAAATATTTTTTTATAGAAAATATCAATGCAAATATTTAAAAATGAAACTATTTAGATAAGAGAGTTAAAAATAGTATAATTGTTTTATCTCTTGAACAATTGCGTATATATAATTTTATACATATCTAATATTAAAATATCGTATTGTAACTTTTCATGTTTATTACTAACTATAATCCGTTTAATAAATGGTTTCTAGACTATCTATATATCTATATATCTATCTATCTATTACTTATATATTGTTAATTTACTTGAAATAACTATTCGTATGCAATTATAATCATATTTTATCTTCAAACATGGTTTTATAATTCATAAGTTTTTATTACTAATTATTTCTTATTTTATTTATTCAACCAGTGTAATACACGAGATACTAACCTAGTGAACGAATATAAAGAGATCTCGGTTCCATCCAGGAAAACAAATCTTATCATCTAAATTCAAAAATATAGTGGGTCTGATTTTAGCCAAGAAACCCGTTTGTATTTAAGATTTTAAGTGAATGATGTTTTAGTGTAATTGAATTTACTAGATGATTAATTTAATTTTAATATTTATTAAAATAGTTTGGAGGTTTACGGTGTATATTATTTTAAGTTTATTATGATTTTAAAATTATAATATCATTGGTCATTAAGGGTGAAGCCCCTAAATAGTAGGGTTTCAACGGGGCAACACCCTTTTAACAGTGTCCTTGGGGAAGCGCCTTTGGCTGGGGTCAAATTTCCTAAAGTTTCACATGTGAAACTCGAAACAAAAATTGGCTTCATCTTAATGGATTTTAAATTTATAAGAAAACTGCAACAAAGGCAATATTGTGAAGGCTAGGACTTCAAAAAAAGTTCGATCATTAATTCTCTGCAATGGGAGTTGGGACAATCTTAATTTCTGGTCACAATTCTCTGGTTCGAAAATTACATAATCATTCATACTAGTTCTTGATCATGCATGAGTTGTATTTGATTGATTTACTTGTATGAATCATCGAATAATTTTGATTTGAAAGTAATATTCACGACTTTTAGATTATCCAGATTTTTTTTTGAAATTCCCTACTAATATTATGCGAGAATTTAAAAATAGTATGAAGTTCTTTGTGTAGATTTAAGCTCTGTTAGTTATTATGTGACCTCGTTGAATTACATAACTCTATTTAATTTGTTTAAAAAAATTCCTTGAATGTAATTGATTTTGGGTTATATATACAATATAAGCATGTAATAGTAAAACATGCAATTTGTCAACTTATGTGTTCGTAATCGTTTGTTAAAATGAATCAAACCTTACTTGTTTCTTTCAGTTAGTTTACAATCATAGTTTTATGGTGCCATCACTTGATTTTCAACTAGTATGCAAGACGTATAGATTTAGGGGACATTTGGTTGGAAGGAATGAAATGAAATTGAGAAACTAATATAATTTTCAAGTAAAGTTATTTTTGAGTGGGAAATAAAATGTAAAACACAAGGGAATATTTCATCTTAAATTCCTTTGGTTGTGAGATTTCAAAATCGTTTCACCTAGAGAGGGAATTTGAAATCTCACAACCAAGAGATTTTGAGATGAAACATTCTTTTTGGTTTTATATTTCATTACACACTCAAGCATAATTTTATTTGAAAATTATACTAGTTTCTCAATTCTATTTCATTTCATTCAATTCCTTCCAACCAAATGTCTCCTTAAACCTGTGCGTAACTGATGGAATTCAAGCGCGTAACCAACAACCGAAGTGATTACTTGTATCAATGAGTTGGCTCAAATAGTATATATGTAAAATAGTTATGTTGAAAAAAAAAAAAATAAAAAAAAAAATAAATTTGTCACATGGTCGAGTATTGTTCACTTTGCATCAAATTGAATAAGAATACTAATATGTTTTCCATATTTTCATTGTTGGTGTAATCTTTGGCAGTTAGGGTGTTTTTCAAAGCAAAGATTCACATCATGATACATACTCATGTCGTATTCTTTGTTCAACATAACTCATCAAAAATGATACAAGCAAAAACATATAGAAAAATTTCCTCATAAGCAGAAAATAAATATATGTTTTATTTTAGTAAATCTTATTTCTCTCTTTAATGATAATAATTATTTGGAACATTTATACGACAATTAAAATTTTAGAAAATAAGAAGTCTTGAAAGAAGTGGAATATGAGGACCGTAATTTCCGTTACATATATTAACGTCCCTCACCTTTTCTACAAGTTTCACTATACCCCCTCCCCCCACTATTTACATATATAGCCCATGCAAAATGAAGATTACCAAAATTACACCCCATCAACCACCACAGCTATTTTATTCGGCAACCAATCGCCCCCACCGCCCACTTGAACTGAATCACGATCCGACTCGAGTCGAACCATCGTTTCGTCGACTCGAGTCAGTAACCGTGAGCTGACCACGTGCAGGCTCGGGACCAACACCTGTTCAGCCCACTCTTCTAGACTCGTTCTACCGAACCATAACCCACCGAGTATATTCTCCACCGCACCCTCTTCTACCTCGATTGTAATCTTCTCGTCAACTATCGTCGCGAACGCAGTGGTGATGGTTTTCTCGATTTCACGACGTATGTAACTGAAATTCACGGGTTTGAACACAACTGCCCCGTCACTAGGTCCCACAAGCTCATGAGTTACGGACATAACCGCGAACTGTTGGTTCTCGTCTTCTTGGTCAATGGTGAGATTGCTTGAGTTTAATGAGCCATCGGTTCGATCTTCCTCGTAGTCCACGGCTAGGTTAAGGTCAAGTGACAAATCTAACCCTGGTTCTTTCCTCGGTCTCCTCGGGTTATCTTTTCGTGACAACCAGTTGGCTCTCCGTTTTAACCGTTTCTCGCTGATGGTTAGCCTTAACTGCCAATCACATGTTGCCATCGAGTGCAGTCGTTGCTCATCTGCCTGATGCTCGTCGATGTTTGCGGTTGACCAATTTCCGGTTAGTACAAAAACGACATTCCCGAGGCTGATTTCACGACCGTGAGAATCTGTGAGCCGGCCTCTTTCCATAGCCCGTTTAATACTCCCGCGAACCACCATATCAGCTTCATCGATGTCGGAAAGAACAATAACGGAACATGGGTTCCTACGGACCGCCTCGGTGATACGATCCAAAACAGTTTTACCACGAAATCCCATATCTGTATCATCGTCTCGTCTTGACCCGAGCCCGATAGTGATCGGGTTGGTCCCGGTTATATGCTCAGCAAGAACTGATGCCATCTTCTTCTTCCCAACCCGATCAGGACCTGCAAATAATAGCCACACACAACCCCTCGAACCACTGTCTACCTTACATTGTGTTATTGTTGTGGCTATGGTGGAAGCTGCCTCCGGCTGCCACCAAGCTTTCTTCATCAGACCCTTGAGCAGTCTCTTGAACGAGTCTGTGTCTGCTGAGTTAGCGAATTTAGCCTTCTGTGGTTCGTAAGAGATGCAACCTAAAAGGTCCTTAACAGTCAAATCATCGTTATCTTTTGGAACCGTGGTTTCTGAAGATTTCTTCGGTCCAAGAACCAGATCAGTACCAACAGGGCTTCGTGGTGGCTCCAACCGTGGCTGCTGGGCGGGCTGCAAAGCTTCTTGAAGACTTCTTGGTGGCTCTAACCGTGGCTGTTGGGTGGGCTGCAAAGCCTCTTGGAGACTTCTAGGTGGCTGTAGCCGTGGCTGTTGACCAGGTTGACTCGGCCTTAGAAGCATGTTCGGCTTGTACGACCCCGTCATAGGTATAACCATGGGCACAACTCTATCTAACCGTGGACACTGGTTGTAATTCGGATGAATTCGCGAGCACTCATCGCTCCATTTCTTCTGTAATTCTTGAATCTTTTGCTTCAACACAAGTTCTTTATCCTGATCAATGAAATCAACAAACAATTATGTCAAAAAACCATATCCATCATCATAAAAGAAACTACTAATTCGATCTTCTATCTTCGATCATCATCTCACCTGAGATTGATCTTTAGGTTTTGCATTTTGCAGCCACTGAGGTAAGTTATTTATAACCTCATCGGGCTGTTTCTCCGACTCTTTCAATTTCGCCAACTCCTGTTCATACTCACTTGAACAAGCGGGACAGCAGCGTGCCTTTCGGTTAGGATCCAAATTCATCGTTGTTGTAAAACTATTCAACGGACTTAAAGATTGAACCGAACCACCAAGAACACCATTAGCCCCCGTCCTATAACAAATCGAAACAAGTTTATAACTTTATGTCCATACAGAACTTCTAAAGTAAATCTAAACAACACCCATTGTTCAATTATGTCAAAATCGAATCAATACGTATTGAATTATCAAATTAGGAAGATTTTGGTGAAAATTTACCTGGGGAACATGTTTGAAAGTGGTGATCTTGATGTAATCGGTACTGCCTGTAAATCCCAATCAGCTTCCATGGATTGATGATAAACTTGGCACCTTAAAAACGTTTCACAAGTAGCAGTTCCGATCAACCAAACTTTTCCGGCGAATTTCGCGATTAATTTGGTCATCTCCGCCACAGATTCACGGCCAACTGAAGCAACAACCGTCGCCGGAGGTTGCTCCACCAGCCATTTCAGATCAGCAAGATCGATTATTATCCCCTTACCACCATCAGAACCCCCAATTCTTTCATCAATTACATCACATAACTCCTTGATCTTCATAGGTATAACCGATTTATCCGATATGGAAACAAACTCCTTTTCGATCGAAATCACCTCAACGTTCTTCAATTCCCCTGGTACGAACTCACCCTTTTCGATTCGTATCAAGATCTCTTTATGGATTGCTTCAGGTTCCAATTCCCCCACAAGAATCGGATTCTTTTTCTTCGGTTTCGACATAATCTCAATCACCCTTTTCACATCATCATTCCTCTGATGTACCGATTGATTTGCACTCAGATTCCCCTGTTGCTGTTGCTGTAACCGTGGATTCAGATAAAGATTTCGCGGAGATGAAGATTGCACCACTGTTTCATTATTCTTCTGTTGAATCAACCGAGGGTTTAAATAAGCACTCATCGGAGAAGATAACGATGTAGATGATGATACAGCAGCTTCATCTGTCTTCTGCTGACTCCCTTGTTGTAACCGTGGGTTCAGATACAAACTCCGGTTGATCATCTCCACCGGAGTTGTCGCCGTCGCCGGCGACGGCCGGAATCCGATCCCGAGACCTGCCGGATTAATATTATTCACACCGGAGATATTATTATTATTATTACTATTCAGCGATTGTTCGATTGTAGCTTTAACAGCAGGGCTTGAGAAGCTTGCTTCACGCATGACCCGACTAACACTCGGGTCATCAAGTATCGATATAATAAGCTGTTCGAGCTCCACCTTAACTGCTAGCAACGGTTGCTGCTGTTGTTCGGGGCACCCACGGCGTTGATGGGCTTGAGCCCGTTTGAGGGCGGCCATAAGGGCGTTGGACACCGGTGGCTCCGTGGCCGCCGGTGATGACGTGGCGGTGGGGAGGCGTTCGAGGGCTACACTGAAGCAGAGCTCAAGGGCTCTGCACTGAAGGGGGTGGGATGAATTGGGGTGCGAACGGATGCAGGCTTGCCGGAGAAAGCCGGTGGGGGAGGCGAGGAGGGTGGAGGCGACATGAAGCGGCGTCGTTTGACCGTGGTTCCGGCGGCCGGCTTCGGCGATTGAGTGGTTCAACACGGTGGCCGCCTCCGGCGTTAGGGTTTGCTGGATCGTACTCAATCCGGCCCTCATAATACACGTTACTGGATCGGATTCAGGGTGTAATCGAACTGGGTTTTGTGTGGAATCACAAAATTAACAAAACCCAGAAGGTGAAATCGTGTAAAACGGTAAGAAAATGGAGGAATGAGGTTGAATTTGAATAAGGAGTTAAGAAATCCCCCAAATCTTGAAGAGGGGATTTATGATTCTAAAAGAAGAAGTGAAAAATCTGTAGGGATTGAAGATGAAGAAGGAAGATGATTATGAGATTATCCCTCTTTGAATTCACACAGAATTAAGACCTACCATGTTGATTTGTGGATTGAGGAAGATGATAAAGAAACCCTGTTTCTATCTGTATATGTATGATGTATGTGTATAGTTGTATATGTAATAAATGAAAATAAAAACAAAAAAAGCTTTTTAGAAATTATTTATTAATCAGTGGCCATGGTTACAGAAGATGGGTAAATTTGAGCAGGAGGATGATGATGATGGCAATGTTTGTTTGTATTCAAGAGGGAATTTGCAAGGATTTCTGCAAAATAAATGTTTTCTTCTGCCTCTATACTCTACTTTGTGTGTATATAAATTATTATTTAATTAAAGTTCTAACTAATCTTGTTTTAATCTTATTGTAATCTGATTATTATATTTGTTAAAAGATTTAAATATTTGATTTATTATTTTTTAAATTATATGGTTGGGATCGAATTTATATGCCAATACCGTTTATTTTTATTCAAGTAGTGTTGTATATTTATTTAAAATATGAGTTAATTACAAAAATGACCCTTGTGACAAAGTTGTTTTTCAAATTTGGTTCCCAGTATTATTTATTATAACTTTTCACTCTAACAACATTCTTGTTCTTTAAAAATATGAGTGTATTCCTTATATTATATAGTATGGTTATAATTGATTTTGAGTGAAAGATATTAGAAATTTACTGTTCAATATGTATTTTTAGGAATTACTGTTCAAAACTCTATAATATATTTAATATATTTTAAGTCGTTGTGAGTAAAGAAAAGAGAAAAAGTAATGATAAAGTAGAAAAAAAAGAGAGAAAAAATTGTAATTTTTAATGTAATTATATGGATAAAGATAGGAAATGAATTGTGAATGCTTTAAGTTTGTTATATTGTAATAAGTTTTTCATGAAGTTGGATCGAAGTTTTTTTTATAACTCTTTTACTCCTTGTTAAAAGGTAAAATAATATTGAAAACACACTATAGCTAAAAGTATTTATCACTACATTTAATACATTTATAAAATCATTTACCCTAATTGTGCCACCCTTCTCAATTCGAAGACATCATTCCACTAGATCACGTTGCTTGAAACATTCCACCACTGTTGAGAACCGTTAGTCACCACCTTTGCCCCTTGCCTACATATTTACCATTTCGCCCTGTCGTACCATCGTATACCAGTCATTTGTTCAAGCTTAGTCACACTTTTATATATATATATATTTTTTTCTTTTTAATTTTATTGTAACCTTGAAACAAAATAAGAAAACTTAAGTTAGGTGTCTCCCATTAATTTAACAAAAATGACATTTGAATCCTCTTATTTTAATCAAAGGTTAAAATGCTATCAAGTAATACCTATTATCTTTTTAATTATTGTTTACTATTATTACAATTATTATTGTTGATGGTATTATCCTTGTTCAGATTTTTTTTCCTCAATGGAAATCTCAACAATCTTTCACGACCAATAGCAACAATTGTTATAAAACATATATCAATATCCATATGGGTATGTTACAACTCAATCTTTGGGCAATAGAGTCGTTTTTATGTAACTAAACCTAATTACATTGTAACAAAACCATTTTATTTCGTGATATACGGGTATTCCATTGTAATACAAAATTGAATTAAAGTTGTAGCCAAGCCAGGGCCTCTGATTCTTGTACATGCGAATAGTTGTCACCCCTTGAACCTCGCTACCAGGGTGGTTGCTTCCGAACCCCCGCCAAGGGGGCGTTCCCCTTGGAACCTTCATTACCCCTAAGGAGGTTCTAACTATGAAGATGACAATAAAAAGTAAACGTATACTCCTCAACTCCAGATTTGTTTAATAGATATTTTGATCATATTAGTCAACCAGTAAATCCAAATATACTAAAATATTTAACAAACAATACGTAAAAATCATTTAATAACCATCTAAACTTTGCAAATTTGTGGCACTATTTTGTAATTTTTCACTATTTTGTAAATTTTTTTCGAATAATAGGTTATGTGATTTTGTAACAAATTCATTACAACAATGCCTTCATTCTCACAAGTTTGAGTTAATATCGTAATGAGATTGTATGCATAAGTTAGCGTGTAAACATAAGTACTTATATGTGAAGGTTGACCACAGAATCATTAGTTGCTGATCTTATAAAGTGCCAATATGAAATTGCTTGACGGTTTATTATGTGTATTTATAATTTATATAAGTGTGGCTAATCTATTATAATGATTCGTCCAACTTTACGGATTTATATGATTAGTATCATTACACATGTATATACTGGTGTGTCTAACTTGTTACGACGCTTGTAACATTACTGGTTTAAGGTACATATTCAGATCAATTTTGTTAATCCATACAATTTAATATTTGGCTTTAGCACTTACATACTACAATTTGAAAAAAATACAACCATCAAAAAAATCATGCTATTTTCTCATAGGGGAAGAAACACTTGATGTACAAACACAAATAATAGAACTTCATTCCAAATTTCATTGATGATAACAAAAGATGATTCATTGTGATACAATGACACAATAAAAAAGATAAATATAACAACCAAAAATCATCGTAAATCATATTGACCTAGAATCAAATCTAAAGCGTGTTATCAAGAGAAAAGGACTCACAATATCAGCTCCAAGAGGTAGTACTCTTCGTCGAAAGAAGATCCAATTGACGAAGGACTATAGTTTGTGTGTGAGTTGACGGGAACACACAAAAAGAGTGAAGAAATGATCTTGTATCTCTGAAAAATGAATTTTTTTAATAAGTTAGTATATATTGAGATTTTCAGTTAATTTAATCAATTAACTATTTAATTATGTTTCCTATTTTAATTAAGCTTATAGTTGATATGTTAGTCTATAATTTATTTTCTGTGTTATTTTATAAATATATTTAGATAATACCTTCTCAATGAACACAAATATGTCAAAAAATAGAAAATTTTCAAGCCGTTTTATCAAATTGTCCTTAGAGCATTCACAATCTATTCTTTAGCTTCATCCATATAATTACACTAAACACTTATAATCATTTTAAAAAATATTAAAAATCTTATGGGGATGTACCGTCGGTATAATCCCCATAAATTTTTCTATTTTTTTCACTCAAATTCAATGGTTTTATTACACATCGTTTGTGTTAGCTTGTAATTTACACTAACATCCAAACAAGTTATTTGTGGTAAATAAAAAATTATCATAAAAAAGAATCACAATCAAGATGTTTTTCTTGTTAAAGGTATATCAATATTTGGACTCATTAGTTAATTAGGCTTAAAGATAACTTTTTAAAATTCAGCTAACCAAACCATTATTTTAAGTAACTTATATCAAAAAGGTATGATAGAATAGAATAAGACGCATCAGGACAACATAAATGGTTAACTTTTTAGAGAGATGATGAGATTTATGGGATGATTATTCTTTATATGTGTATTTTGGACTAGACATCGACTGCCCCTTTTTCACTTTTCATACCATGGGTTTCCCAATGTCAACGCGCAATCAAATATTATCATGCTAATTTACCAAAATAATTTTTTTAATAACCTCTAGTTCACTCCGCATTTAATCTACTTCATGTTTTAATTCTGCGAGACTTGAACGAAAAACATTTAGATAGAGAACATATATATCTTTGTCAATAAACTATGATAATGATTGTAATACATCAAAATATATAGAAGTAATTTATGTGTTACGGTCTGGGGGTTGAGTGCTTGTACCATTGGAGTTAATAACGGCGCTAATTCTAAAATCAAGAGTTTAAATCTTGTATGTAGTAAATTGATGTAAAGTATTTGTTATGTAGATTTCAGAGTAGTTTTGGTCATGTGTATGAATTTTTCGTTAAAAAGTATAAGAGTGATTTATCATCTATAATATTTTTAATTTTGATTTTAGAAGGTAAAGGGTTTATTAGGCCGGTTTTAGGTTACTTGAATTTAAGGTTTAATGATTAAATTCAGACTTTGAATTCATTAAAAATCATAAGTTTGAAAATTGGATTTGAATTAAAAAACCTAAATTTGGTTAAAATTTCAATTGGTTTGAATAACCTGACTTATGAATTAAAAATAATAATAAATTGAATAACTAAAATTATATATACTTTTTATGAAAGATAAAAATTATATAGTTCAAGTTTGAATTATAGCAATCTTTTTGAAATTCTTGTTTGGAATTCGAATTCGGTTTGGATCGAAAGATCCTAAATTCAATATTCCTTCCTCATATGTCTACTTTTGTGTTCTTTATAAAAAAATTAATTTTTTAACGATATATAAAACAATTGGAGATTAATCGGACCAAATGTTGGATATTCTTTTCCCATTCTCCTAAGACGTAGAGAGTATTATATTTGGTCAATGAAAATTGTACTATACCACGTGACTACATGAGATTGGAAAATCAGAAGTGTGTAAAACGATGGACAAAAACTTGAGAAGTAGTAATATTCATATTTGTTTGAACGTAGTACATGTTTATTGTTTTTTAGGTATAAATGCATTGAGAGTTTGTTCCTAGTATATACATGAATGAATGTCTTATGTTATAAAATACAGATGTAACTAATTATGAGTGAAAAAGGTAAAAAGTTTAGGGAAATTGTATCATGTTTTCTCATATTTAGGGACACACGGTATAACTCCTATAATTTTTTAATATTTTTTAAAGTGGTTGTGAATGGATAAAAAAATATAATGATAAATGTATGAAAAAATATTATTTAATTGAAAAAATAAAGAAAAATAATGATATATAGTATAATTACAAGCATGAGGATGAGAGATGGATTGTAAATACTCTAAGTAGTGGGTTTCTTCTTAAATTGGTTTGGGTTACGTTCCATGCTGAAAAAAAGATATAGAAATAATATATATCGTCCGAATTAATATCGTACATTTGCTGATAAGAAAATGTTTAAAGAGAGAAAAAAAGTGAAATATAAAAATATAATGTAACTTTGTGTTTCAAAACACACAATAAAAGAAAAAGAAATTAAAGAATTTATTTGTATCTCTGCTGAAAGGAAAAAAAAGCAACAATTTTAGCAGTATACTTCTATGTAACATAGATTCTTTTTAACGACATTTAGAACTACTCTTAATATCCGAGTGAGTTTTTCTGAGACGAAAATTCAACCGTTTATATTGATTTTGATTCTTATGGTCTAACTCACCCAAGAATACAATCAAATAGGAAACCCATTATTGTAAAAAAAAATCCATTGAGTAAGTTTTAAAACCTAAGATCTAAAAAGATTTCAAATTTTAACCATCACATTCATACCATTATACCAGAAGGTTAATAGTTTATGTATCATAGATCATAACTAGATTGTAAGGGTAAAATATTTTATGAAAAAATCTTATAATTGTGTTCGATTATTCTTTTACTCCAAATGCTTTCAATTTGAAAGGAAGGCCAGAACTTAGGAATTTTGGACTGAAAGTTATTAATAAATCCTTTTTTTTCCACTTGTTTACAATTAAAAATACACAAATCTTTTGTAGTTTCCTCACATTTCTTTCTATTTTTTTTGCTAAAAAAACACGAGTACACATCGTAAGTGATGATTTGGTGGCATGGTCTTAACCAAGTTCTAGTTGACCATTTAGTTAAGATGAATTCAGATTTTTATGGGATAAAAGATAAGTTTATTTAACTAATACTAGTTTATCCTAAGGAGTTGGAGATAGATTTGGATTACTACTCTAAAAAATATAAATATATTTAAAGATAAACGTGCAAAAACCGGTTTATGGGTTGAAGAACCGATACAACCAGTTGGACCGAGCTGTACAAAACCAGTTAACATACTATAGGTCCGGTTCTTGTTTTTAAAGTTCTGCATATTTTGGTTAAACCGATCAGTTTCTTTTGTTAAAACCAATAGAATTAACTTAAGATTTGAAATATTATCTGATAAATAAGTAATGTAACTCTCAGGTTATCAAAAAAATATACTTGATTTTCACTTAATATGATGTGCCCTAAAAATTAACTTGACATGTATATATAAAAAGTTGAATTAGATTGAAATGCAAGAAAAAAAGGACAGTGAAAGAAAAAAGGTGAATGTAGAGGGTTAAAAGTCAAGTGTTTTTGAGTATGAACATGGTAATGGTGCTGCTCTGCAAAGCCATCGCACGGCTGTCTCCTTTTCATACCTGCTGCTTTTCTTTCAACTTTATTCATCTTTCCATCACCTTTTTACTTCTCAATATTTCCTTACTATTTTTATAACATATGATCAATGATTTCCTTAATTTTATAACTTTTGTTTCTTTAATTAAAGTCTTAAAATGGTCTTTCTCAATATATAGTAACATGCAGTCGCCTAAAATCATAATATGGTTTTGTTGCAATTTTCTTCCTCTACTCTCGAACCCTATTACGTTATGGTTGTGTGGTTCTATCGGTTTGGTTTGAACTACTATTAAGATCCCCGTGATGCAACAGAGGGTTAACCAACGTATGTTTGGTAAATTCAAAAAAATAGTATAGTGAAAAACCAAAAATAAAAATAGAAAAGAAAAGAAAAAAACATAAAAAACATTGACGTGTCGTTGATTTACGTTTCGATGATTTGTCTATTATTACACAATTTCATTAGAGCGAAAGTTACATCAAAACATTGATAAAAATAAGTCTGTCACAACAATATACTTGTAAATTGTTATGAGCTCAATTTTAAAATTTATAAGCGGAAAAAAAGGAAAACCTTATGACTAGGACCTTTGTTATAATATAGTTGGACAAAAAAAACATATGAAAAAGTTTAGGGTTCAAAATCTAAGTTTAATTAAAATTTGAATTGGCCAAATTATAACTTTCTAGTCTACACAATATAACTTATAATCATGCATAACTTGTTTGGAGTATGATAACTGTTATATATCTAATAACTCGTCATTTAAAAGAAATCACGATCTATGCCTACAATAAAGTTCTTAATGATTCACTATAGTTCAGTATGTTCTATGGACTATACTACACAGTAGAGTTCATAACAAGAGCTAGGGTTACTTTGAACATGAAAAAAATACCCGCAGAGTCTTTTTAATTATATATTTTCGATGTGATTAACAGATAAAATAGAGATACAAGTTTGGAAGACTAATAACATGTGCTTTCTTTACACAAGAGAATATAATCTCCTTTGATTTTGACTAGCCTAATATTTTTTATATTCTTAAATGTTTCATATTAGATTAGGGATCTAAACAAGCTGAGTTGAGTCAGGGAGGATTGGGGTGTGGCTCGTTGTTTAAAACCTATTTATCTTAACGAGCTCAAACTGTGAGTTTGGGTTTGGCTCATTTAGTGCCGACTCGCTAGCCAACTTATTTATTTATCTAAAAAAAGAATATGATTCACGTGTTGGACCCGACTAAAAAAACATGATGTTAATTTTAACTTAAAATTTTTATATATTACATCATATTAAATTATATATTAATTAAAAGTTTAATACAACTATTATGTAAAAACATTTTCTAAGGAAAAAGTAGATTAATCATTAAAGTAACTAGAAATATTATTTAATTTATATTTCTAGAATTAAAGCACCAACATCTTCCTAGAAGAGTGGCCAGGCCCCTCTTAGATACATGATAAGAGTTCTGGAAGTGTATTTGTAGGCTATTCTACAAGGTTATTTTCAGTGTTTTAGTTGTTTATCTAATCTAAAAGATCCATACACATATACATAAATGAGTTTTTGTCATTTCTAGTCTAAATCCTTAAACCAGCTGATATGAAAGTTAAAACACCAAGTTACCATGGTAATATATAT
>BJCM01075736.1:0-40385 GCA_018326385.1 Flaveria bidentis
CTAGAATTGGGTATACCAAATACCAAACCAAAGAAGGGTAGTATAATTAACTCGTTGATTTCGGACAGGAAAAGAGGAAAATTCATACGGGATTTTCCTACGAAGAGTAATGAAGAAAAGTTGGTTTGTTTATCCACAACTAGAAAAAGATCCATTGGGTCCATTGAAATGAAATAGGGAGAATTTCAAGTGGAAATTTTAATGAACGAATCAAGAAATAAGAAGGTTATCAACAATAAAGGTAACAGAATACTTAATCCCAAAATGGATCAGTGTGAGACCCAAAATATACCAACTACAAAAGGTTACTTGCATAACAAGAACACACAAAAAGGCAGAAACATACCTCCCCATTTCTCTGGGTTAAGAATCCAAGCACAATATTCTTCGTGAGGTTTCCCGAGGAATGCTTCAGAATACTTCGTTGGATCACTAGCTACTGTAGCAGCTATAACCTTCAAAAAAGAACCATACAACATATTAAAATATTTAAGAACATGCTTGAAAATACCAAACTAACAAGAACAAAACACCTAAATGTTTAACTAAATAACTCATTTATCATCAAGATAAGAAACAAATCAAGGAAACAGTTGAATTTAACCTGTCTCAATTCTGCAGCCTTATTTTTGTCATGATCCATGACATACCTGCAAATAAACAGCCAAACATCAAGTCAAAATCAGTAGCTCGCGATAAACAAATAACCAAAATGAAATGTAATGTTTTCGAGCTTCACCCGACAGCATTGAAGAGGCAGCTATTATCAGAAGGAATCACTCGTCTAACTATACTACCCTCCATCTCGTAAACAAGCACCTTAAATCCACAAAATTGCACAGGTTAATTCAAGATCTTAAATTTACAAAACAACAATACATTATACATCACAATCTACATTAACTAGATGTAAACAACTATGAAAACCATTATTTAACATTTTATGTAAACAACTATGAAAACCATTATTTAACATTTTAACTAACACCCATCAAGTAAAAGATTAACTCAGGCAATAAATCAAACACTTGGTGTGCACAACTTTTTCCCCACCTGAATTGTATCAAATAATCGTCATCTAAGTTCTTGATTATGTTTCAAAGAAGCAGAAAAATGAATCTTTAATCCCAATTTTCTTTATGTTTGCTCAATTACGTGTTTCAAAAGAACATATTCACCACAAGCAACTTCAAGGGTTCGATGGGAAAACGTATTCACGAACTTTTACCAAACAAACATCATCAATTTAGCATTTTGAAGACGAACAAACACGATAAGAAGATCGATAAAGAGAGAATAGAGATCTGTGGAATAAAGGGTGCCTGTGAATTTCTTCAGAAGTTAAAGAAACAGCTGGGACGAACAAGAAGAGAATCTGATGATGGGTATTACGCCGTTTGCATTCGAAGGCGAAAAATTAATTAGTTTTTTAAAGCGAAAATCGATTTTGCTATCAAGAAAATACTACAAAATACAAATTTGATGTGATTGTGATATTATGGGATGTTTGGGATTTATATTATTTTTGGAGGGGTAAAAAAATAAAATTACTTTTTTAAAAATCATTTCTAAACATGCATAGGATTTTGAAAGGTTTTGGTGAACGGTAAACATGTAATTCTGAATTTTATTATATTAGAACATTCACAACTTATTATTTATCTTTATCCATATAATTATATTAAAAATCATAAAATTTTTTTCTCTCCTTTCAATTAAATAATATATTTTTATACCTTTTCATTACCTTTTCTCTCTCCTCCACTCACAACCACTTTAAAAAATATTAAAATAATTATAAGGGTTGAACAGTAAAACCTTAAATTTACAGATGAACAGTAACATTTTCTCTCTCCTCCACTCACAACCACTCGATATCATCCCTTATAGTTTAAAGACTCACGCTCACATATTTATACGGCATAGGTTGTGAATGCTCTTATATGAATTCGTTCCTTCTCATATATCTAATGTCACGTTAGGATGAATATTTTTAACGAGTACGGGTAGGGTAGCGAACCGGTATCGTTTGAGCATAATCGATACCGTTACTAGTATTCATCTTTTTAGATTTTCGGTGTCGGTATCTTACGGTCCAGTGTTTTTAATGGTACCGGTACCAAACTGACAAACTTGGTACGATATTCGACTTACGCTTTTCGGTTTCAGTATTTTTTGGTACGATACTGGTACAATATTGATTTCATCCCTAGATCACACGGTGTGGAGGGCTGGGGAAACTCAGCTTGGTGGGGATACCACCCCCTTGACCCGTTGACGCCATAAATCCCAAAATCTAGTGAAAATTCATCGGGCACCACCGAGACATATGTTATTGTTGTGATGTCTGCCAAACGCGGAAACAAGAAAACGAGATAAATTCGGACGACACCATGCAAAGCATGAAAAAATGAGGAAAGTAAGAAAATTTTAAAGTAAGCTTGCTAGTGATACTACTTTAAGGAGCAAGCAACCTAGGTAGTTGTTGAATTTACTCGCAAAATTAGTTAAAGAAAGTAGAAGGCAAGCAAGTTTGGTCGAAATGGTTTTCGGCAGAAATAAACCAACAGGAGCGCAGGAAAAAACGATCAGTAGGCGTGGCTGAGTATTCGTTTTGCAGCTCAAAAAACAATTAGCGGTAACTTCGATCAAGAACATGACAAAAAGAAATGTATAACGATTGTTACCAGTGGCACAGTGGGTATTACATGTATACCATTAAAGGGGATGAAATACAACCAAATTGGTAAGATGAAGATGGTTTGGTAGTATATTAATGGATATGGAACATATTAAGATTAGAACATTCACATTTTATTCTTCATCCTCATCTTTATAATTTATAAAAAAAATATTATTTTCTAATTGTACTCTGTCTTTTTCTAAAACCTCTCATATTTTATTTCCTTTATACTCAATTGAATAGTATTTATTTTAATTTTTGTTTAATACCATTTCTCTGTATTTTACTCACATTTATTAATAAATTATATATAAAATAGACATTAAGGATGAATAATGACCCTAATATATAAGGGACGAAATTGTTTTCCCCTTATATTATAAAGACGAGGGACATGGATGAGGAATGAAATGAAGTGAATATATTGATGATTTTTATTAAAGATGAGTATGAGAATAAGGGATATGATAAGAATGATAATAGTATATCTGTCGTGTATATATATATGGGGTTATGATCATTATATTTGGTGTGGTTGTTTATAAAAATATATTTAGAGTTGATACTTTGAATTCTTAGTGATTTTTTTTGGTTGATATATTGATTTTGTGCCAATGATTTTTGTTATGCATCGGTGAGTGAGGTGTGTTAAAATAATTAAAAATTATAAAATTAATTCAGATTCTTTGTTTTAGTAATGACTTAAGATTATATGTTGTGATATTACTTTGATAACTAAAATGGAACACATATCACATAAATGTGTAATATGTTAAAGCGACGATCATGCATTCGAAGTACAAAAATGTCATCAACTTATGAAAATCAAATTTCAGATTATATAACAAAATTAAGAGATATTTACAACAAAATTTTAAATTAAACAATTAAACTCATATAATGGATTTTCAAGAATAAAATTTATGTCAGTGCAATAACTAGAAAATACAAACTAAAATTCATAATACGTTTTCAATCAAATAGTTGAAGACCAGTGTGATTTTGATTTTGATTTAGTTGGTGGATGTGATCTACCAACTTGTGTATGTTTACTAAAGAGATCTTGAATACAATACAAAAAAGTTTGAAACATATCACATAAAAAATATCCTTGTAACTTTTAAAGAACCCAAAAGTAAACTTTCTATTTTTATAAATAAACTCTTTTCAATGCATAAAACTCAAAATGCAGAGATGCAATGTGAAAACGGTTTAAAAAGTATGGATGCAATTAAACATAGCGTTCACAACACTAGAAATAAAAAAAATGTAAAAGTGATCATCAAACCGTCTTACTATCATCGCCCCAATTATCATCACTCTAACGGTCCACACTTTCGAATTTTCCTTGTGTTATGGTTATATATAAAAACCTTAAACACCCTTTCACCTCGCTCGTTTTTCTCTATACATTATTTAATATTGTTTAAATACATACCTCTCTGATTCCATCTTGTATAAACATCAATTCCTAAATGGATCTTCACCTTGATCTAGCTCATTGTTGCTCTCTTTGTAGCCTTAATCCAACCTATGGCATCTTCAAGCCCGATAGTCTTGAGATCCAAATATATGCTAGATTGAGGCAAATATATGGGTAAAATTTATAATATGGAGACTTTTGATACACTTTTTGACCAATTTTGACTATACAATTATTTTGCCTAGAGTCGCCTACTTTGAGGCTATCTCGTTAGCTTTCTGATTAAGTCATCTATCATTTCTGACTCCTTCATTTTAGACCTATAAACTTGATCCTTGGTGTTAGAGTCTCACCTCTTTCAATGGATCAACACCCAAGTATTAGGTTTTGATCGCATACCACTTGCCCTTTGTCGTCTTTAGACGCGTAATTTGCATAGTCAACTCTTTGTGTATTTGTTGAAACAATAGCAATATCACATGGTTTTTTTGGCATCCACCCTCACTAACATCTCATAAGCCCTAAACATTGAAGATTGCCTAATTGTGTATCACCCAACTTGTATAATTTTTAGTACTTAAGATATAAACATGTAATTCACATAATACATAGGAAGTTAGCCACTTCTTTATCACCCATATTTTTATTTTGTAAATGGTAAAAAAAACCATCCAACTTTGAGTTGATTAAATCTGAGAACCTCCCTAATCAACTTGCACCCACTACTAAGTACTATCGACTACCCACCATGACGAGCTACTGGTTTTCTACTTCTTTATCTGTTAAACGATCTACTTCAGCTCCACGGTCTGCTGATATCGTTTCTCTTGCACCATATATGTTGGATTGTGACATGTTAGAAAAAATCACTCCCACAATTGATCTCCAACTAAGAAATACTCGAATTCCAAGTCTCAATTGAAAGACTATTTTGCAATTGATTATTGATCAACTAGAAAAATTTCTTGCAGTCGCATTCAATCTTGGAGTTTTGATAACTACTTTTGGCAATGAGGCCCTTTACCAAAATCTCTTAACAATCACTAACCGAATACAATAAACTCAAACAAAAAGACAAACGGTTTGTGAATCCGTAATATGACTCTTTAAATTTAAATCAATGAAAAAGCACACAAATTACAATAAAATTTTTGTTTATAATAAAGTAACACTTTAATAATCAAGACATCTAATCTTAATAAACTTTTCTAGTAAAATTAAAACCAATGTTTTATGTGAATAAACTCTCTATCATAATACCAATTACAAAATTAATAAAACTAGTTGTATACCATGTCGCACTTTGCGTAACGATAGCAGGTTGTTAATTTAAAACAATAACGGAAGTTAATAGGGGTCGGGGGAAGCCACCAACCCCCTTTTTTCGTCGATAGTGTAAATTTTTGATTTGGTAATGTAATTTTTTATAAACATATATCGAGTCTCCCCCCCTAAAAAATTTAATTTCACCTTGCCCCTTATGGAAGTGTTCAAGCGAGAAGCATTGATTTAAAACAAAACAAAATGTCATAGTTAAAATGCTCAGAATAGATAAACTGTTATGGATGCAATTCAAAAACGATATCACGCCAGACAACATTAACACTCATCGATATCATCATAGCCTTGTACAGGTGGCTCAGACAAACAGTTGTTTGTCATCATCGTAAACTAAAAACTCGGATCAAAATCCTATCAACACAACAACACATTATAGTCAACATGTTACAATCATGAAAACAACCACCAGAGTGACGGTAACCGGCAAATGAGACCCATGACTCAGCAACCGCGGTCAACTTTACCACAACTACACACAATCTCTCTCTTTAAAACAATAAAAACTATGTATACTTAAACCTCAAAATACGAAAAATTAGACAACTATTGTTGGCCATATTTGAATAAGTATTAAAATACCTATTCATTGCATTAGCTTTTTTAATATTAAGTAACTAGATATTATATTTAGAGAAGCTATGTTTATAGATAACTAATGTTTTATGAATAGATATATTTGCAACTGATTGGCCGTCAACTATTACCGAAAGAAACTTGAAAAAAATGTGACAAGACTGTTAAAATCATCAAAAAGTTTGAAAGATTACAAACCGGTGTTGTTATCTTTAAAAATATAAAAATGGTTATTGACAGAATACATCACAATTCCACCGTTGTTATTCCGACGGTTTATTTTAGGGGTGTGCAATGGGTAAAACTCGGACCGGACCAGCTAGAACCGGCTCGAACCGAGGATCAAAATGTACGAGATTTAAGGACCAAATACCGGACCTTATAAAGATGGGTCGGTCCGGTTTGGTTTCGGGTCTAACGGGTCGGTTCTACTAGTTGGATCGGGCCGGTCCGTATGACTAGAAATTGACTTAATTTTGTAATAGCATCACACATATGACTTAAATTGGCTTAAATTTGTAAAAATATATGACATGAAAAAAATTTGTGTAGGTCAACCTTTATTTGAATCACACTAATAGATCACCAAGAGTAAAATTATTTTAATTTTTGAATGACACCATTTGCTTCTTGATTTGGTTTATTAGTTACGCATGCATGATATAATAGTTAGGATTATATAGTTGGAATATAAATCTGGATTTGCATCTACCGTCATGAAAGGTCAAAGGGTTCCTACTTTTTCTAGATTATGATTCTGCCAAATACCAAAATAGTACTCCATATTAAGGTAGGTAATCGACTAACATAGGGTTGGTTAGTTGGTCTCAATTGGGTTTTTTTTTTAATTTATTAAATCGGTCTTTTTGGGTAATACGAGCTTTTATCGGGCCCGAACCAGCCGGACCAAGGACCGAAATAACTAAAAATTTAGGACCACGAACCGGACATGGTTTGGGCCGGTCCATGGTATTTTGGTCCAGCTTTTCGGGTCGGCCCATATTAAACTCACTCCTAGCTTATTTCGTCGGAAGCATTACGTCACCGTTTGCTAAACAAATATAAAGTCGTGCATCAGCATTACAAAAATTAAATGTAATAATACCCTTCTAAAATTTCTCGTAATATTTAGCCTTTTTATTGTGATTGGATTGTATAAAGTGCTTAATTATTTAGCTTTAATAACTATGTCATACCTTTTAACAAAAAAAATTATTTGTGCAATACAATAAAGTAGTGAACCAGAAACCAACTGGAAAGTGGCAACAATCATTTACTTAGAACTTTATCATGTCAATAATACACATAATGTTTCATAGGAAATAGAAGTGATTTTATAAAAAAATAGAACAATTACTTAACACTATATTGAAACCAAAGTTTTTTAAAAGTGTTTTCCTTTTTGGTTTAGGTTATATATTCCTTTTGACCTTTTTGGTGTGGTTGTTTATTTTTTGTTTGGCGTTGTTTAGATCTCACACTTACATTTGCTTTTGTGGTTTTTTTAACGTCTTTTCTCTTACGTCGCGTGTTTAGTACAAGTGTGTTTTCCTTTTATGTAAGCACATACACTTTGTTCCACCATAGAATTTCATAGCGTACGCTTTGGATATGCTTTTCTTCGTGCATTGATTCTTGCACCTGCTTTGATTTGGGTTTTTTCTTCGTTGTAATGTTTATGTGATTGTCGGATGCATTTTGTTTTTATTTAATCTGTGTTCTCTTTAATTTTTTTCCTTCATAATTGTCATTTCAGTCGTGTTTAATTGGGTTTACTTTTATCATTCCTTCTTTGTATCATTCCTTCTTTGTATAGACACCTTTAGTATAGCTTATTGTTTTTTTCTTGGTTATTTATGATTAACTAAAAACTTTAGATTTATAAAAAAAATATCTTAATATAAATTTCACATTTTACAAAAGAAATGACTAGTAAAGTAAAAAATTCTCAAACATGATCAGTCAAGTATAAGCATACCGGAGTTTATATCGTATATATCAAGAGTTATATCGTAGATGTAAGATTTTTTTTGTTTTTTGATTTTTTTTTGTCATTGTGTAAAGTAAGAAATAAGATACCACTTATTTGATACCTCAAACAAAAAAGATATATACATTTGATTTTGATTTTTACGTGCAAGAATAAGTCTAATCGGGAACAAACAATGTTTGATTTTGAAATTAGTCTTTCTTGTGACATGGTAAATGAAATCATAAAAAATAATCTGAGTTAGGTTGGGTGGTTGAAAAATCTGCTCATGTGTCTGTAATTTTTTTTATTGGTTATTTGTTTGATGGTGATATGATGTTTTAATAATCTTCTGTTGTTAAAAAATTATGTCCTTATTAGATGAATCATTTTCGGTGGTTTTTATCCAAGTTAACAGGTTATTCAAGTAGTCAATAGATTATACTTAAATGACTGTGTTAATTCGAAAATATATAATTCACAAATTGATGTTTTTATGTCTTAATTGATTAAAGAATACTTATTTTCTCATAAATTGAATAAAAATAAATTTTATGAGGTTGTTTACTTACATAAAATAATAACAATCCATGCATAATACATTACTATACCTTAAAATGTAAGGTCAGTGGAGTAATTTTTTTTTTATTATTCAACATTCATTTTAGTTAAATTATTTCTTTTTCAAAATTGACTAAAATGCTTCCTGGTGGTAATTTCTTTTGCTTTTAAACCTATAGTCCCGAGTTCTAATCCTTGGGATGGCAAATTGCTTTTAGCTTTTTTATTATTATTTGATTTTTTTCTTTGTTGCTAACTTTTTAAAAATCTTTTGTTTCAAAATTTTAATCTATGTTTTGATTTCTATAATTGAGTCGGCGCAACTTTATATATTTTTTAATATACTTAACTACGTTATGACATCGTTAGTTTGTTACAACGCATGTACCGAAGTTTGCAAATGCACCGCGTCATGTAAGCAAGGTTTGTGGCCTTTGTCATAGGCCAATTATCACACCACAACTTTTGAATTTTACACTTTAACCCCCTATAATTTCTAATAAGTTTTTAAAATGTCATTTGACCCTCTCGAATTTCAAATGTATTAGGTGTACTACAAAACTAATTTATTACATTCATTTTGTATACATGTCAGTATAAATTCGAGTTCATCTACGTTTGACGTAAATTTATTTGGGAATGAACCGATTCAAATATACATTTTCAGTTGGTCTATGTTTTAACGTAAATGTAGTTCGGAAACAGAGCCAACTGTAGTCTACAAATTACCATGATGCGTATAGTGCCGCCGCAACACCCGACGTGCAATAAAATAGTTTAATATATAAGATTAATAGTAACTTTTATTTGTGATTACCAAAGGGTACATATGTTTAAGCTTATGGAATTGGTACCAATTGCAACAACATCATCAATAGATCGACTAAAAATAAATCAAAGGTTGCTCGAGTCTGCGATCAGAGGATTTGTTTGGTAGGAGGGGAAGGTGAGGGTAGGCGATCGTCGTGTACGAGTTAATATTCCAATCTATGTTCGCAAAGTATCGTATTTATTGATTGTACGAGCAAGTGACGTGTTTATTATACTTATGTTGACAGACTGCGAGTTTAACCCTCGTATCCCCGCCGCATAATGCGGGTATCAATACTAGTAGGTATTATTTAATAACTTTAACTCTTGATACAATATAATCTTGACACAATATAATCTTGATAAATGAATGTTTAATAATAAATTAAAAAGATCGTGAAATTAGTAGATTCTTATATCCAAATCATTACTTTTGTTATCATTATTTTTATATCTAAATAATTTTAACAAATATATTCATACTTAGGTGCTTATCATATAGCTTTAATATATGAACCCCTTTTAATAAAAAAGTTTATTTACATTATGCAATATCTTCATATACAATAATATCTTAACAAATAATGTTATTTAATTGTATCTATATTAAACGTGTCATTTCAGACAAATAAATTAGGTAGGTTTATAAAAAAAAGACCAAAGTGGAAGAGCACATGATTATAAAGAAATGTGAAAAGTCTAGCCCCCTCTTAGCAACCATGTAAGACTAGAGGGCACGTACGTTTTAAACACCTAAGAGCATTTACAACTCGTTTTCTAAAATAATACGAGCGTAGTCCTTAAATTATATGGTATGGTTATAAGTGGTTGTGAGTGAAAAATATAAGAAATTTTCTGTTCAATCTGTTTTGTATGAATTACTGTTCAAAACCCAATAATGTTTTTAATATATTTTAGAGTAAATTATCATTTGCATCCCTGACGTTTGTTTATTTTAACCATTTGCATCCCTGGGGTTTAAAAATTGTCATATGACCCCTGACGTTTCATGTTATCTTCATTTGAGTGTATATTGTTTTATTTTTATTTCTATTTGAGTACTGAATACTAACACCGTTAGTTTTCCAGTTAAAATTATTGTTAAAAAGACTAAACTACCCTTCACCACCTCCACAGCTCCATCACCATCACCGCAACTCCATCACCACCACCACAACCCCATCACCACCATTGCAGCCCCATCACCACCACCGCAACCCCATCACCACCACCGCAACCCCATCACCATCACCGCAGTCCCATCACCACCACCGCAGCCCCATCACCACCACCGCAGCCCCATCACCACCACCGCAGCCCCATCATCACCACCACAGTCCCATCACCAGCATCGCAACCCCATCACCACCACCACAGCCCCATCACCACCACCGCAGCCCCATCACCACCATCGCAGCCCCATCACCACCACCGTAACCCTCTGCACACCGATTCACCAGCCAACTTCACCGCACTCAAGGCTTCAAAAACCTCAATTTCACCAACATCCACCAGACCTTTACGATTAACACGATCAAACACATCCTTAGGATGATCACCTCTGTTCTTCTTTTTGATCTCCATAAGCTTCAGAACATGTTCAACAACCTCCTTCGCCTTCTTCCTCCACTCCGCAACCTCCTTGGCCCTCCAATCAGCTTTCGTAAGCGCCGCCGCTTCAGCTTTACTCATCGGCATCGACGGTATCTCCGCCGCAGCAAGCAGGTGGTTATGGTGGTGGTGGTGGTGGTTGGTGGTGATTGGTCGTTCATTGTGGTGGTACGATGGATCGTGAACAATGGTAGAGGGTTTTGTGAGGGTTTTAGGGTTTTACGTGACGGAGATGAGATGGTGGTTGTGGTTCTTCTAGTCGTTGAGGTGCGGTGGTGGTGCGGCGACAATGACGGTGCGGCGACGATGGCGGTGTGACAACCGCGGTGGTGCGGCGACCACGATGGTTGTGGTGGCAGTAGTGGATATAAAGAGGGAGAAGAGAGAGAGACATAGAGAGAAGATGAAAGGGGTGGGGTGTGAGTAGATAAGGGGTATTAAATAATGGTATTTTTATCATTGTATTAAATTTAACTGAAAAATCTAACGCCGTTAGTGTGCTGAACTCAAATGGAAATAAGAATGAAACGTTAGGGGGCAGATGGTAATTTTCAAAACGCATGGATGCAAATGGTTAAAATGAACAAACGTCGGGAATACAAATGATAGTTTACTCTATATTTTAAGTGGTTGTGAGTGAAAAAGAGATAAAAAAGTAATGATAAAGTAAAAAAAAAAAAAGAGAAAAAAAGAATGATTTATAGTGTAATTATATGGATAAAAATAAAAAAATGAGTTGTGAATTCTCTAATGAATATATAAACATTGGATGACATAACATATATAGTAAACTTAATTAAAACATATAGAATAGTTACTGATTATTGGAAATATATGGATTGGGTTGTGTAAGGTCTACTTATGGTATTTTGCTTATGTGGCAAATGATAATTGTTGCTTCAAAACTAATAACTTCCAACTTATAGAAGGAGCAGTTTAAGAAGATGACTGATAACTTTGGATCAGATTTGAGATGGATTTACAAAACATGGAAACATAAAAAGTGATTTCTCCTTGTGGCCATCGTCTAGTGTGATAATAACCGATAAACATTGTTAAATATTTTAATGTAATTGGATTGATTAATGACCAATTTGATCATAATATCCATCAAACAAGTCAGGTTTCAATTGTAATATTCGATATTGAAAACCTTCTTAGGGGGAAAGCCTGTTGTCGCTCTTACTCCACTCCCCATCGGTTTCAATTGTCAGCATTACGAACAAGGTTGTCAACAGTTGGAATAGCTAGTAATTTGATAATTGGTAGAAATAACTTAGGCAGGGAAGACACGAGATTAAATGAAACAAAAGAAAGTGTATAACTATGTACATCGACTAGTTCACAAAGAGTTGGATGATTTAAGAACGACATTTATCCTGTTGGCTTGAATATTCTACTCCAAGTTCACAAACCCGAGTAGCGTTGAATTTTCATCAAAATTAAATTGCCATCCATGTTAGACCAATATGATGCACAATTGTTTTTTATTGTAATTATCACTTTTATTGAACCATAAAACATATATATTACAGTTATAACCTTTTATATATTTGTTACGTAGCTAAAAGAAATCCACGACATGAAAGTAGTAAAAGAATATAGAGTATTTAGTTCCTTTTATAATCATGAGAGATATGATAGTATTTAACTTTTTGTTATATTATATAAACATCATCATATCTATATAATTAAGAAGATGTCAACACCAATCAAGCTCTTGTTTATAAATTCTTACTCAAACTTAATTACTATAAGTCCAGGTTCAGCTCTAACTCAATTAAAGCTCGATTCGATCAAGTTTTTAACAAATCAATCTTAAATAACTTACGAAAGATTCAAGATTATATGTCATAAGCTTCTAAAATCTCTTTTTTTGCTCATTTATTTCCTTGGACCTTATTATTAAAATAGGATCCTAATAATAAAACACCCACTACTATAAATCGATACCTCCTATATGTCTCGTACGACACTATACGCAACATATAGTGTTTAAACACTGAAAACGAGAAAAATTCGTGGGTGCTACCTGAGGGATATACGCCACATATACCCTACACGGCCATCTATACGACACATAAAGGGTTATACGATGCGGATAGTAAATTTCAACACTGATTACGATAAAAAATTCATGAAGTTGTCAGAGGGGTTATACGTCTCGTATATGGTTATACGATCCTTTTATATGACACGTGTAAAACTATACGACTCGTATAAAAATTTAGAGTGTTGATTTATAATTTAAGGATGTTTTGAATAACCACACACTTCAAATAAGAGAATCTTGTTACAACCAACATTAATCTCAACAATTTAAAGCATTCACACTACCTTTCCCAACTTCATCCCTATATTTACACTAACAACATTACCTTTTTACTATATATTTCAATTAAATAATACTTTTTAATATATTTATCATCACTTTTTTATCTCATCTACTCACAACCACTTTTAAAAATACTAAAAAATTTTAGAAATTGTACCATGATTTCTCATATTTTTCTAAATATAAAAAATCACGATACAAACTCTATAAATATTTTTTATCATTCACTTATAAATATTCCAATATATAGAAGACACTCACCCTAAAATCTACTGTGAATGTTCTTACTTCATGGTTCATTCAATGTGTTCCATTTTATTTCTTTAATATAAGATAAACATACTAAGATATTATAGTTATTTGTATGATAGCCATCACTTTCATGGTGGCACCACCATTTCCCATTCACATGTAAACAATCTCATTCTCAAGTCAAACCGATTCAAAGCAGTAAACAAACGCGTAAAGATTGATTCTCACACACCCATTTTGATTATTATTATTTCAATAATCAATATACAACCATCACATACAAGCCACCCACGTTCTTTCTTTCTCTACATCCATCATAAATTTCACTACTTTAATCCAATTTCCCCAAAAAGCACCTCAAATTCATACTTTTCAACCTGGGGTTTCAATTTCTTGAACTCAATTGCTCAAAACCCCATCTGGGTGTCCCAAATTTCGATCCAAAAATGGGTGTTTGCATCAGCAAAAGCAAGAGTTCTTCAAGAACTGATGTGGGTGTTGCTTATAATCACAGATCCGATGAGCCCAACATTGTGTACACCAAATCCCCAACTCCGGCCGATCAAATTCCGGCCAAAAGACCACCACCTCCGGCGAGTCCCAAAAGGGTGTTCAAATCTGACACGATTCTTGGAAAACCATATGAAGATGTTAAAGAATATTACACCATGGGGAAAGAATTGGGCAGAGGTCAATTTGGTGTTACATATGCTTGTATACAGAATTCAACAGGTCAAAAGTATGCTTGTAAGTCAATATCTAAGAAGAAGTTGATTACAAAGGGTGATAAAGAGGATATGAGGAGAGAGATTCAGATTATGCAGCATTTGAGTGGTCAAGCTAATATTGTGGAGTTTAAAGGTGCTTATGAGGATAAGCAATCTGTGCATTTGGTTATGGAGGTGTGTGAAGGTGGAGAGCTTTTTGATAGGATTATTGCTAAAGGTCATTATAGTGAAAGAGCTGCAGCTTCTATTTGTAGATCAATTGTTAATGTGGTTCATGTGTGTCATTTTATGGGTGTGATGCATAGGGATTTGAAGCCTGAAAATTTCTTGCTTTCTGATAAAAGTGACAAGGCTCTGCTGAAAGCAACTGATTTTGGGTTATCAGTCTTCATTCAAGAAGGTATGTGCTTGATTTCAGTTGTCTTATTTAGGATCTTTAATGGCGATTCGACAATTCAATCCTGCTTATTGTGTGCTAAATCATGGTCAAACGAGTCTTTATTCATGTGTCTTTGCTCTTTAGTTTTATCTGATTCTATTTATGGATCTTCAAGAAGAATTGTGCCAATTGGACCATTAGATCCTGCAAAATTGTGTGTTAATTTGAGAAGAAGAAGAAATCCGTCTTGATCAATGAATCTTGAAGTAGAATTCTTGCAAATGGATCCTTTGATCATGCAAGATTGTGTTTAAGATCATGGTTACATGAGTCTGTACCCTTTTGACACTTTTGATTTTATCTGTTTTTATTTATGCATCTACAAGTAGGATTGTGGCAATAGGACCATATAATCCTGCAAAATTGTGTTACTTTGAAAAGAAGATGAAATTAGTCTTAATCAATGGATCTAGAAGCAAAATTCTAGCAAATGAATCCTTCAATCCTGCAATATTTTGTGTTTAAAGCATTGGTTAACTGAGTTTTTACTCTTTTAAGACTCTCGATTTTATCTGTGTTTACTTATGGATCTAGAAATAGAATTGTGATAATGGAACATATATTACAGGAAAATCTTATCGGGATATTGTTGGAAGCGCGTATTACGTTGCACCAGAGGTATTAAAGCGTAAATACGGAAAGGAAATAGATATATGGAGTGCAGGGGTGATGCTGTATATTCTACTCAGTGGTGTGCCTCCATTTTGGGCTGGTAAGTTGTAAATCTCACCAAGATGGGTGGTTCGATAAACTGGTCAAACCAGGTTTGGGTCAAAACATCTCGTTTTTCGTACGGATTGGGTTGGTTGGATGACCCATATCCACTTTTTATCCTCTCCTTATAAATAAGGAATGCATTCACTATGATTACAAAAATACTAGTGTTACCATGATCTAAATCTTTGAATAATAATAATTTACGAGGTTTGTCTAAATTGATAATAGACGTTGAGCAATTTTCAACTTGTTTCACCTACTAGGATTCTTCCTTAAGTTTCAAGATAAAACAACACGAATGACTCGTTCAAAGGGTTTAATTTATTTGGTTACAAACATGACGGCAGGCTGCCATTTAAAGGGTCAAAACAGGTCAGGGTTGGAAGATGTCATTTTTTTAGTATGGGCAGGTTGTGTTGGGTTGACCTGCAAGTCATACATTTTATAAATAATTAATGCTTACCTTATGATTACATAAAGAATTTCAAATACTGTAATATTCTATATCTTTGACATAAAAATGGTCTATAAGAGGTTGTATACACTAAAAATGGTTTCTCATTTCATGCACAACTATTATTTTTTTAGATAGTGTAACCCTCACACCACTTAAAGTGGTAAAAATGTGTTAAAAGGTTGTGTACAGTGTACTAATCATCTCACTGAAAATTGACTTTGAGCAACTTTCATCCTGTTTGACACTTTGACCTGTTTGACGCGTCTGACCCGTTCTTCTTTAGCTGTTTTTATTTGACACTAGAAGACAAGCAGATTCTACTCATTCATCTGTCGATTCTTATCTCTATATGATTTTATCACAACCTAAAAACGCCTACCGAATTGCAGAGACCGAGAAAGGAATATTTGATGAGATTTTGAAAGGTGAGATTGATTTTGAAAGTGATCCTTGGCCGTCGATTTCAGCCAGTGCCAAAAACCTTGTGCAAAGAATGCTCACTCTTGACCCTAAAAAGCGTATAAGTTCAGCTCAAGTTCTTGGTATGCTTAAATCTTGAATCTCATTTAAATTTGTTGAAATCTTTTGATCATCATAATATTTTTTTTAATTATTTTTCACTTTTTTTAAAACAACACAGAGCATCCATGGATTAGAGAAGACGGAAATGCACCAGATAAGCCAATAGATAGTGCGGTTCTTTCAAGAATGAAGCAATTCCGGGCTATGAATAAACTCAAGAAACTTGCTCTCAAGGTTTGCTTTATAGTAAATAAAATGGATGGGTTGGGTAACAAGTCTAAATTGGTCATATTTATAATGATTTCTAACGGGTTAGGTTGGGTGGACCTGTCGACGTCTTATCCTAATTTTTAAATCTTAACATTTAATGTATTTAATAAGATCAGATAAACTTTTCACTATAACAATAATATGATTTTGTTTAATAAGTTTGTTTGTGGTTTTAAGCATTTGAAAACACCTTAGGTCGCTTTCGACCCATTTGATGAGTTGCCATATTAACTAAGTTATTTAACTAATTTGAGTTTATTAAAATACAACCAAAATAGACTTACATTTAGGTGAATGGGTAAACATTGCCGTCTAGCAAAGGTGACAAGATGGACGAGTTGGTTGACGGGCTAAAACAGTTAATTTTTGCGCATGCACCTCAAATTATCAAAATTAGTTATGTCAACAGTTGAAAATCTGTTTTTTTTTATAATCCAGGTGATTGCTGAAAATCTATCAACAGAGGAAATCCAAGGGCTTAAATCGATGTTCATGAATATGGATACAGATAAAAGTGGCACAATCACATACGAAGAACTTAAAACCGGGCTGGCTAGACTCGGATCAAAACTCACAGAATCCGAAGTTCGACAACTTATGGATGCTGTAAGTTGGTTTTAAATATTTCATTAGATTCATTCTCTGTTAAAAACTATTTTTTTCAATTATAAAAAAGTTAATTGAATTATCAAAATTTAAAGAGATATATATTAAAATATCATTTTACAAACATAAAAAATGAAACTTGAATTTTCAAGATTTAAACATTCTCAGTAGAAACATTCTATAAACATAAAAGTAAATGAGATTTTACTTAAATCAAAATGAATTTTGAATTTTCAAGATTTAAAGATTCTGATAACATCAGTTTTCCAACATAAAAGATGACTTCAATTTTGAAGATTCAAAGATTCCATATGTATCATTTTTTTCAAACATCAAAACTGTATTTTATTTTTCACAATTTAAAGAGTCTCTGTCAATATTATTTTTCAAGCATCAAATTTTAAAGATTTAAAGATTCTCTGTTATAAACATTTTTCAAACATGAAAACAAATTTGAACTTTGAAGATTTAAAAATTCTATGTTACAGGCGGATGTAGATGGAAACGGGTCGATTGACTACATTGAGTTCATCACAGCAACAATGCATCGACACAAACTAGAACGTGAAGAAGATTTGTATAAAGCATTTCAGCATTTTGATACAGATGGAAGCGGGTATGTATCTTAAATAGAGATTGCTAGTTGAGCAAGTTGAGTAAGGGATCAAAACTCTTAAATTTTTAGTAAGGGTCAAAAGGGGTCATGTTAGGTTTGGTTGACCCGCTAACACTTTTGCCCCAGTCTTGAATAATTTTATACATACTTAAGAGTTAATAATAATTAGTTGATCAAAAACAAAATTTCCGCAATACTATCAGAAATTTATATAAAAGCGATTCAGCATTTGATATACATGGTAGGCGGGTATGTACCTAAACTAGATGTGGCAAGTTGGGTAACGAGTCAAAACACGTCATTATTACTACGGCTCACAAGGGTCGTGCCAGGTTTGGTTGACTTGGCAAACACTTTTTTCTCTGTTCTTAAGTATTTGTATTCACAAATCATAATTAATGTGTTAGTAATAATTAGTTAAGAAAAAAACAAAGTTTACATAATATTATTGAACTTTGGATTACTTCTATCTATGTGATCCATTTGACGGGTTTGAGGTTGAACCTAAAACCTGTTTTTGACAGAATTTCTCTAAAAATGAGTCTTCTAAATTTCTGCTCTACATACAGGTTTATCACAAGAGATGAATTAGAAACAGCAATGAAAGAATATGGAATGGGTGATGAAGCTACCATTAAAGAGATTATATCAGAAGTGGACACTGATAATGTAAATTCATCTTCTTCTTCCATTTTTTTTCCTTTAATTTATTTTTATCGTTTTCACTCTGTAAATTGAAACATCTTTTGCAGGATGGAAAGATAAATTATGAAGAATTCTGCACCATGATGAGAAGTGGAACACAGGGAGCAAAGCTCTTCTAGTACCGTTTCTTTTTTATTAAAAAAACGAAGCATTTTTAACCAAAGAAGATATCTTGAACCTTGATCCGGACCCTGATCGGATCCAGAAACTTGGTTTGATTCGGGTTTGGTTTGGTTTCCAGGGTTATTCGGTGGTCGTTAGGGTCTGAGCTTGCTGTATTTTCTTGTGGAACTCTGTAAAAATCTGCACAACTGTTGTGTAATCATATTCCTAGTTTTGAGTGTTTTTTTACAGGAATTCAAAATACTCACTCCCAATTTTCAAACCACTGTTTTATAAATAATCTTGAAATTTAACAGGTCTTGTACACATGGGTGTAAACATATCTGACAAATGGGCTAAAAAATGGTTCAACTTTAAAAAGATGTAATCTTGGTAGCTAAACATATGAATAATTTCAGCCTCTATAACATCACTCTTGTGACCTTTGTTAGTTTTGAGTTTTGACCCCTACTTTCAAAATGTTGTCCAAAACCAATATTAATATATGATTAACTTTGGAATCGACCTCCGTCTAAGAGCTTTAATCACACATGTGTACCATGTTGTTGACTTGTAATCGCTATGCACTGCATTTTGGTACTTAAACCTTCACTGCAATCTAACATGTTGACTTTTATAAACCAAAATATGCAATTTGTAAGTCTGATTAGTGATTAGATTGACTTTTATAAAACAAAATATGCAATTTGTAAGTCTGATTAGTGATTAGAATCAATTCAAACCAGTAGTATTGAATTTGTGAATCTAGTCTCTACTGAAAAAAAGAATTGACCCATATCAATAAACTAGTACCCAATGAAGCACAAACGCACAAGTTGTCATAATATACTAACACGAGTTGTCATATTATACCAAGTCATTAGAACACAAACTTTTCAAACCGTCAAAGCTGATTCAATGTTTTAATTTTTTATTTTTACTGTTTTCTTTTTCTTCTTCACAACTTGCAAATATATGGTTTTTATAAAAAGCTTTAAATGTTATCAACGGCTTCCAGGTTTTCTTTTTCTTATTTAAAGTTGCGTATATTATTATCATCCCATGAGAGTTTGCGGTGACGTTTTGATGTTAGTGTTTTCCACAGTGTTCCTCTCACGGTTCTAGTTCTAGGTCTCTACTGTTACATTGCTTCTTAATATTACTACTTACATATGTTTGCAGGCTATTATAATATCTCTTCGTGGGGATTTGACTGCATTTCAAAGAGTCCACTTAAATACCCAAACACATATTAGTGAAAGAAGCTTGATTAAGAATTAATTATATATAATACAAATTATCAAACTTATTTATGCTTGTATTTAAGTTTAAATTTTAAAAGGTTGTGTCCATTTTTGTTATTTTTTTCTTTTAAGTTTTGACTCAAATATTTTTGTCTTTTACAACTTAACCTTTTTATTTTTTACTTTTAACTTTAGCTCCCTATATTTTTCATCTTTAATAGACATTTCATTTTATGTTTTACTTTAAATTTTAAGAGTTAACACGTAACAATATGTGTGCGTACAATTCAACATTTTTAAGCCTATTTTTTCTCATTTAATAACACACGTCATAACACGTACATCTTAGATTGACCTAATTATTGTTGTTAATATTTTACGTTTCACGTGCGAGATTCAATGTTTTTATATCTACTTTCCGTTCGGTTTTATATTCTATTTTTTA
Organism: Flaveria bidentis; assembly: GCA_018326385.1. Classification (NCBI taxonomy): domain Eukaryota; kingdom Viridiplantae; phylum Streptophyta; class Magnoliopsida; order Asterales; family Asteraceae; genus Flaveria; species Flaveria bidentis. The sequence goes on from BJCM01075736.1 coordinate 20,410, forward strand.
TTTCTTTTTTAGTATAAACTAGTATTAGCCTTATGCGTTGCAGCGGGGGGCGTAAAATTGTGTCAAGTGCCTCTAATGGCACACAGCCGCAAGTGCAACAAACACAAAAAAAAACTCGTATTAAAAAGGAAATAAAAAAACAAAGAGAATAAAATCAAACGAAAAGTAAGCGTAAAAACGTTGAACCACATAAACGAAACGCAAAACATATATAAACAATAAGTAATTTCAATCTAGAACCAGTGCGTTGCGACAATGTCATTAAAACTGGAAAAATAAGGGTAAAAGTGTTGAATCACACACACGTGTTGCGGTGTGTTACTCGAAAAATTTAGATGTAAACGCAAAACTAAAAAATTATATACTATGAAAAGTATGGGGATCAAAGATGAATATAAAAATATTATGATTAATTTATAAAAGATGTAAAAGTAATATGTTAAAATAAAATAAAAAGTTAGAGTTTAAGAAAAAGACAAAGGTTGTACAACCCACTAAACATATAATACTACTCAATAAACATATCAAAATTAGTAATTATTATTATATAAATTATATAAATAAAAGAATGATTATTGATTGTATGCTCCTACCATAAGCAATGATACTAGTAAAAGAAATTCATAATTAGATTTATATAAATTTTTTCAATGATGATCGCTAATGATTCTATAAATTAATATTATTTGATATGATTTTACATCGACATAGGGCTTAACTCCCATCCATATAAACCTCATTCCTATTTTAATTATTTAATTATTAATTAGTTGTAGGTTCAACTTCAAGTTTAACTAACTAATAAAATATTTTTTGCTCGTCACACTCAGAATAAAATAGACAAGCCCACAAAAATATTGAACACACTAAATGCTTTTATTTCATTATCATGACCAACCAAACTGGTGATCATAATCATCCAGGTACACATAACATCCATTACAGAAAACCACAAAAAACAAAAACAAAAATCAAGAATCTTGTAACACGCATCAACAAGCAAAACACAAACCAAATTTGAAAAAGAAACCACTTAAGTTTTCTAAAATCATAAATATTGATCAAATCTTTTGAAAATCAAACAACTTTGTCTTCAAAAACCATGAATCTTGATCTGATCTTTCTTGACAATACCTGCACGCGTCAAGAACGCAGAAACGTTCTTGCGTTGATCGCCTTGAAGCTGGATCACTTTGCCCAGTTCTTTATCTTGAACAACAGTGCCATTGCAGCAGAATTCTTTCTTCAAATCTTTGAGAATTTTCTCGTAACTGAGCTCCTTTTTCAGACCTTGAACCGTTGTCAAGCTTTTTCTACCATTTCTTTGTTGTATGCGGATATGAACATACTCTTTGACACCAGCACCACCTCCAGAATCTTGTTCAACGTCGGCAAATGGATCGAAAGCAGATGGGATCTGAACTTCTATATCAACCATGAACCTTGTTTGAATGATGATTGTATACTGATTCACAAACAAATAAGAACAAACGTCAGTTTACAAATCAAGTATAACTGTATCACAATCATGTTAACCCCTATCATGATGTTAAAAATCAAGTATAGCTGCATCAATAATGTTAAACCCCTATCATGAATTTACATGTTTTACATATTGTTCAAAGAAATTAACATCAACAGATTAACCTAAGCACAATTACAGCAGATCCCAGACCCCCTATTAGAACAGATTAAGAATAATCAAGAATTGGAGTTCAAATTATGAAAAATGATCACAACAATCAAGTTAGGCCCTCTCATGATATTAACAGTTAATCCTAGGATAATCTCCAAAATTCAAAAGATCAAGAGGATGATCAAAGTCAATTCAAGATAACTATCGATCGATTTTCCTTCTAATTTCCACAGTAACACTCAAAAGAAGTCAATAAACCCTAAATCTTAATCATAACAACAGACCTAACAGATCTCCTGCGACAATTTTTTTGTCGAAATCAAACCAACAGCTCACATCTTTACACAAACAATCATAAACAATCAAAACGGCATCAATATGTAACCAACTCAACATCACCACATGGAAATGTGCTTTTTCATACAATCGATCACAAAATTCAAAGAAATCAATATAAATCAATATAGATCAACAGATCATCATCTAAACATCTGCAATTCTACATACAATCAAAATATATCAATAGATTATCGGACATCTGCAATTACATACAATCGATCACCAAATTCAAAATAAATCAACAGATAATAAAACATCTAACATCTAACACTTGTAATTCTTCATACATAAAATCGATCACAAAATCCAACAGAATCAAACTAGATCAAAACAGATCAACATAACATCTAACATCTGTAATTCTACATAGAATCGATCACAAACTCCAACAAAATCAAAACAGATCATCCGACATCTGTAACTTCACAATCAATCGTAAACAAACACAATTAAAGAACTCATATAAGAACTTACAGAAGATCTTCGATCCGAATCAACTACAGCAAACAATGAAGAATGATCGAAGTATTAATGGCGATGAGTTTAGATGAGGGTTAGGGTTTATATAGAAAGGGGACCGGGTTATTTCTACGGTGGTGGGTGTTCGGGTTTTCGGGTCGGGTTATACGCTTGACGACAGCTAAGATGCCGCGTCAGTTAAGATAACATTTGTGAGTAAATAATATTATTTAAATTTAAATGCATACACATGAAAAGTGTTTTAACTCTATTATCCAACAGGGGATGGGTTTTTTAATTTAAAAGTGACTTCATCTCATAAAAAATATACTATATCTTTTTTTTTCAAGTAGCAAGCATTCATAGTAAATTTTTTATTTTAATTTTAGCATGTGTTTTATATTATATAGGATGGTTATAGGTGGTTATGAATGAAAAATAAATAAAATTTATAGGGATTGTAACGTGATTTTTTATATTTGAAGAAACACGATAAACCCTCATAAAGCTTTTAATATTTTTAAAAATGATTGTGAGTGAAAGAATAAGAAAATATAATAATAAAGATAGAAAAAATATTATTTAACTAAAATGTAAAGTAAAAAATAATATTTTTAGTGTAAATATGATGATGAGAATGAGGAAGTTAGTGTGAATGCTTTAGTTTGATTTTGATATATTAAAGTGGTAGGTTAGATAAACACTTATTATACGAATTAAATAAAAAATTATAAGTTAAATATTAAATACAAGGTATTAAAAATTAGGAACTACGAAAAAAACATGAAACAATATTGTTTACTAGGTGAAGACAAAAATCAAGAATGTAAATAATAGTAATAAGGGTAAAATAATTCCGAAAAAAAAACAAATATATTCATCCAATGAAGAAAGATAAACGACAAAAGTAATAAAGATACGTAAAATGTTACAAATTCAATTTTTATTTATTTATTTAAGGTTTAAGGTTTTAGATGTAATCAAGTTTTTCAGATGATGAAAACAAACATAATAATAAACATAAGATCTAGTTTGTTTTATAATATCTGTAGAGATTATATAAAGATTCTGATGCAACCCAAACATCTAAAGTATTTCCTGCATGTTGCATAAGTACACTGAAAAAGAATGCTTCGGAAGTTTCACACATGCAACAGAAATATTCTAAGTGTGAAATCTTCCGAAGCCAAAACCAATATCTTCCGAAGCCAAAGATGAAGTCTTCCGAAGCTTCAGAGACAAAGTCTTCCAAAACTCAACACTTGAATACAGATTTCTTCCGAAAACTTTTAACAACGTGTTTTATCTGATGTACTTTTCCATAAAGCTGGACCTCTTTCCGTTGCAACTCTGTAAAGTCACAAATTGTACATTGAGGTGTTGAGTCTGTAACTTTCTAATCCATGTAATTTATCCTTTTTGTAATAGATAAGGATGTGAGCTATGACATGTCATAGTCACTATTTAAAAGGCAATATGCCTTTTGACTCTACAATTGATTTTGTTTGTATCTAGTCAATTGTATCCAGTTGGCCTTCAAAGTATGGTCGATTGTAGGATGTAGTATAAGTATCTCAGGTTCTTGTAACTTTTTTTTGTTTTTTGTAACATTTGTAATAGAACTTGAGAAAACAATATATTGCAATCTTGAAAACCATATACGTGTGTATCTTGTTCTGTCTCTTATTTACTTGTGTTCTTAATATCATCTATTATGATTAATCCAGTTCATTGTTTGTTTAAGTTTAGTTTGTTCTGCTCTTTGTTTTGTTGTAGTGTTAGTAACCACCCTTCACCGGTCCTGCAATATTAAAAATGAATATTTGAAAGCATGTTGACGTGTCAATAATTTAATAAAATACAATGTAATTTAATTGAAAAAATGAAAATACTTTAATTGGTGATGGTCTGATGGACAACTCTTAGAATCACAACATAATATATTGTTGGTAGAATGTCAAACTAGTTGCGGTCTTTATAGTAATAAATAAAAAATTTTAATGTCACATGTTACCATCGTATGTCTTCTTAACTTTTATTTTTCGTTTCTCTTTTATTAAAAATAATGTTTGTAAAATTTTTGCTTTTTGACTGTCTTCTATTCAATGATTTCTATAATTATTTTTTAAAAATGTTGTATATTTTCTTTAAAAAATAGGATTATTCATAAGATATTTTCATAAACTAAACATTTCTTCTATTCTTTTTATAAAACATTTATGAAACTAATTGTATAATTGTTATATAATATGTATTAAAAATATATGATATTTCGTAAATATGTAACATGATATGAACTAAATTTCTTTAAAGATATTGAAATAATTACGAGTTAAGAAACCCTACGCTAGGTAGTGTTGAGAATATGAAGTAAACAAACCAAATGATATGAAAGTCGTGAAAAGCACAATCCGACCAAAACCATTTGACGTACAAGCCGAATATTCAATCAGATAAAATTCACATTTTATAAGCGATATATAAATTTTGAGAGAGTTTCTTGAGCGAGATAAACAAGAGATGCCAACCAACTTGCAAGAATTCGTATTTTCGTAGGGATGAGGCAATTGGCCGAATATGGTTTTCATGTTTAAAACATACATTTTGTCATGTGAAACTTCAAACAAATCAAATTTTTATGCCTTTTTAATAAAGAAATTTTTTACTAACTAATCCTAATTTGAAGCTCTGCCTCTTTGACCCCGCCTGGGCTACTACTCCTTAGGCTCCACTTCTAGAGGTGCTGCCACCTGAACCCCCACACCCCCACCCCAGGGGAGGTTGCCCCCTTTGAGACCCCTATTGTTTTGTAACTACGGGAGTTCTAATGTAAAAAATCACAATAAATTCAAGCAAGTGTATTCTCTACACATCTTGACTTATTTGATAGATATTATAATCATATTTGTTGACTAGTTAATTCAATTACACTAATATATCTAACATGTAGTCATGTGGAAGCGTCCTTAGAAAAATCGGTTACACGGACAACAATTTAGCATGTTTCGACGTTATGAGATGATCATGTAGCTGTAAAAAACATATTTAGCTTGGGTGTCTTTTAAATTGTAACTCTTACTTTCCCGGTATCTAGCACCTAGCTAGTTTTAATTTAATAAAATTCGCCATTCAAAAAAAGAAAAAAAAGAAAAGAAGGATGATTAGTGATATTAGTTGGAGTTTTCGGTGCCTTATGAGTTTCTGTTGTCTCACATCTCCTTTAATAGCTATCAAAATTCATAATTGTTGGTCAAAATGCACTAAAGGGCTTGTGAACCCCCCTTTGTTTACGCATTGAGCCACATGATTTAGTAACATTGACATGGTATACCTTGATCCACAAGATCTTGGTCCAGAAGACCCTGTTTCAAATCACTTTGGGACTTTGGGACCTTGATTCGCATGATTTTGATCTGAGAGATCCTAAGACTCGAAACCGTTCAAAGACGTCTAGTTGATGTTATCAATTCATGAACCAATAGATTAAAGAGCATTGTAATATTATCGGTATATATTTAACCATGATTAATAATCTTCATACTGTAATAAAATGGTATCTGGAAGGAACACATGACAATACCATATTACTCTTCATTATTTTTTTCGCTTCTCCCTCATATTAATAATCACATTAATTACTAATAATATCATTTAACTTTTTAAAAAATAGGTTTTTAATAAATTAATAAAGAGATCCTATTACTAATGTTATTTCTAAGGAAATAATTTATTATAAAATTAGAAAAAAATTTAGAACATCAAAGTTTTTAAAATCGAGTCGGATGATGTCTAGTTCTTTTGACGGAGGCCTATAAATTGCACGGGTCCAAACTTGATTGATTGATTCTTTTAAAACTAGCTCGTGTAACCAATCTCACCATTAGCATTTTCATCATTCTAATGGAAATTAAATTCTATGGATTAAAGCTCTTCTTTAAAGAAGCTCTCTAACTAAATCAGCTAAGTAGGTAGCTTCGTTAAATTGATTTTATAACTCATCATAACAAAGTAAGCTGCTCTGTCTGAGTCGTTACTAACAACCGAGAAGCTGGTCTCTCAGTTGATAGCTCATCGGATCATGCAGCTCCTAATTACAAAATATTTTATAATTGGTGTTTTTTAAAAAGCAAAATTTTTATGAACAAAAAGTAATTAAAATGAGAGTTATAATACTAAAGTTTTTAAGTATGACACTTTTTTTAAATGTGTTTGTTTCGAAATAACTTTTTTATTTTATTTTATATAACAAATTTTAATCATATCTTATTTTAGAATATCAATTTATAATTAATAAATTTTTATTCTATTTAATTTTTTCAATTCGTGTAATACACAAGTTTATTAAAACCAGTAAAATTAATAAATTAAATTAATCCAATCGTAATACATAGCTTAATCATTCTCTTAGTTTTTATCACCCCTTTTAATTTTTATACATGCCGTTAGTTTTTAATCGTATAATTAAATATTTAGATTATTATTATTATTATACATTGAATTTAGTCAATGTATGCACTTCCTTTTTCAAAAGTTGCCCGAACTCAAACATTAAATCAACACCCACCAAATTGGCATCTTGCTTGCATTACTTCCCCTCAAAGCCATATAATATTCCTTATCCGTTTATAAAAAAATAATAATACCATTTTAAATCACATATGCATTTCCTTTTTCCATACTTAACGGTAGGGGTGAGCAAAAAACCAAAATAACCGAACCGTAACTAAAATAACCGACGCAACTGAACCGATAAAACTAAAACTGCTAGAAAACCGACGGTTTGGTTTGATGATTTTTTAAAAACCGAATTTTTTTGTTCGGTTTTGGTTTTGCTTGTAACAAAAACCGAAATCATATAATCAAACTTGTAAATTTAGAGATGTAATCATATACTTATAAAAATTATTAGCCTATTAGTTACTTATTTAACTTGTGTTATCTAAAAGAGGTTAAATATTTAGGTTTCAATAATAATATTTAATTTTCTTTTATTTGAATTGATAGATTAAAATGTTTTATTAAATATAGTGTTCTTATATTTTATGAATTGCATTTAGTTTTAATGTCAAATAAATTATAAAAATATATAGATTATATTTAGAGATCAACAAAAATAATGTAAGACCAAAGTTTTTTGCTTAAATTTATTACTTTAAAACAAGGTTTTTCTAAAACTTGAAGCACAAATGGTAAAACCGAAAAAAACCAAAAACCGAACCGAAACCGAAGTTAACGAAAAATCCAAAACCGAACGGTTTTAAAAACATAGAAACCAAAATATCGGTTTTTGGTTTCGGTTTTAGGCCAAAACCAAACCGAACCAACCATGTACACCCTTACTTAACGGTATCTTATATCTCAAAACTACTTCAATTTTTGTTTTGTGATTATTTACTTTGTTATTCTCATGTTAGATTATTGAGTGTGAGAGTTATGTCTTCAGCATACACAAAATTTGATAAACAATCATTAAATATATTTAACAACGAGGGATAATCACTTTTTAACAATTTCTAAAGATGATGAATTTCATTTTCATTTCCTTATCAATAAACTTGTTTAACACCATGCAATAAATTAATCAGTTTGGTCACTCTTTTGACATTTTTAGAAATGTAAATGACGTATAAACAACCTTAGTCAACATGCCACTCACGCCTTTGACGAACACATACAACGCTGGTGATCCGACACCTTTACCATTCAAGGGGGAACCCACCATCTGAAGCTCTAATATGGTAAAACACCTGACCCACCTAAAACATATTGTATCAAGTGAGACTCGAACCCATAACTTCTGCATTAAAAGATCATGGGGTTACTTTCAACCAATTGATCTGATGCTAATTGGCTATCTTTAATTGGTTTATCGGTTGGAACCAATTTTATAGAATTTAGAAATACAAAAATGCTAATAATTACATTGAATAGTTTTTAGAAAATATAGTAAATTATAATATTTTCAAGCTGATATTTGAATAGCAAGATGTGGTTATTTCAAGGGGAATATTAACGACTTAACAAGTAGGAATAATACGTAATTGAATTTTGGGCAGAACTGGTAACTACGGTTTTTTGATAAACCAATCCATCTGGCGAGGTTGTTTAGTCGTCATGGAGCGTGCAAAACGGTTTGATTTAGATACTTTGATGGTTTGGGTTAGGTTTTTTCTTCTTTTATTTTTTTCTTTTAACATTGTTTTCTTTGAAAGTTCATCAAAATGGTATATTTGAAAAAGAAAGATTAAATGCTTTACCTTTTTGATATCAAAGAAGTTTATAAAAATAAATGAAGAAAAAAAAATTACAGGTATGAAATTATGTTTACCTAGCCAGTTTGAAACTACAAACTGATCCGTAAAACTCGGTTATTCAACCATAAAACAAATTATATTTGTCCTGGACCGAGCAAGTCAAACAATTTTGCTTGGTTTGGACGGTCTAAACTGTTTCAACAGTTTTTTTAGATATCCCTACGTTTCCTACACACAAACACAAGAATTAAGAGATTGTTTTTTTTATTAAAAGACAAACTAAAGAAATAAACATCTTATACTTTAATAAATATTCTTTTTAAAAAGTGTTAGTAATAATCATTTTAAAATAACCGTTCCCTAACCTATGGTTTCTGTCGGTTCCTACTCGATTTGTATGGTGCTGGTCAATAACGGGTTCGGTTATTGAGTTGGACCGGTTTATGTGTATATTACAAGCCTATTGGGCTAGGGGGTTTTCTGTTTTAGCAAGGAGTTTCATCCCAAGGGGATTACGGATGCAGTTCTTAAAACGGATATATAGATCGGATTAAAATAACACTTATTATTCGAAACAAACAGTGTCGTAAATTTGTTGTTAAAAAAACAAGTCTGTCAGGGTAAAAGGGCCATGAATAAGATATTTTGTTTCAAGTTATGCCCATCAAGTCATCCACACAAGACGTCGGCGTATTTTACACTATTTCCCCTTGCCCTAATCAAGAACAATATAAAGAATCAAGAACAGTATAAAGAACAAAGTATACGCATCGATCAAATTTATCACAAAATTGGCTCTTCAGAACATTTTTGGTATGATTTTGTTTCTTTTTTCCAATTGGGTTGTTAAATTTCCAACCTTTTTGCATGATTTGCTGTATTTGATCGAGACCCTAATCCGATCTGCTCATCGGTTGTTGTTTTGCAGTTGGTTGCATAATCTTGATCCCCATGGCCAAAAGCTCGTTCAAACTGGAACACCCTCTTGGTACTTTTTCACTCTGTGTTTCTTTTCATCTGAATTTGAATCATCTTTTTGTGTTTTTAGTGATCATTATTTTGAAATTTTGAATCTTGTAGTTGGGTTATTGTGTTCTTGATCTTGGTGTTTGATCTTGTTGCAATAGTTTTGGTGTATTTTGAATCTTATTTGGTGGATTGTAGCTTTTTCTGTGATTATCTATTGGCTGTTTACTTCATTAGGGGTTTTCAGTTTTTGTAGATGGAATTATGGAAATAGGGAAAATATTACTTGTTGATTATGTATCTCTATTTGGTTGTTTGTTTTTGCATTGATGAGGGTTTGAGCTTATGTGTGCTTAATCTAATACTTTTGGGTGTACATTGGGGTTGCTTATTAAAATTGGTTGGTTACACATACACAAAATTAGTAGTTTCAAGTTGCTTAGTAAAAAAAACATTTTTAATTAATTAGTTCTCTGTTTGTTTGTGATTGATCTTGTGGCTACAGCTGTAAACAAACGAATGAATGCAATCACATAAACACTTGTATTTTCTTGTTCGCGTTTAGTGGGATTTTACTGGGTGTTTTTTTTGTGTGTGTAAACGAACGTCACAAACCTAAACAGAAGAAGATACCCATGTTTGTGTTTGTTTGGTGTTAAATGAATAAAACATATTCACGCTGGTACAATTTTATCAAAATTAAATGAACATAAACGGTCTGTTTGCAACCCTAAGCATGCGTACATCAGGAATAAGATTAATGCATTTTGAAGTTTCTTTTTTACTTTCTAGCTTTTAAACACTTGTTGAGTAAATCTATGTCTATAGTTTTCTACACTATACAATCAGATAGCAAGTGACAGCTCATTTTTATATTTTCAACTTAAATTTTTCAGAGAGGCGCCAAGCTGAAGCTATTCGCATCAGGGAGAAGTATCCCGACAGAATTCCGGTATTAGATTTGAAATTATTCATGTTTTCATATGTTTATTCATGCATTTTCATTATTTTCTTCATCTTGTTTTGTTTTGCAGGTTATTGTTGAAAAAGCAGAACGAAGCGATGTGCCTGACATTGACAAGAAAAAGTTTGTCACTTTCTTATATTCTTGTAAATATTTCATGTTAATGCTATAGATTTGGTGGTTGCATATTCCTCACCAATGTCTTAACTCTTAAATTATTTTCTATGCTTGATCAAAACAAAGTAGTTCATGTTTTTGTATAAAATTTCTCATGTACATCAATATTTGCGTCATTTCCTTTATTTTACATTCTTCATTTTGTGGTTCCCATGTCAACTGAACGGGGACCGATACTATATAAATGAAGGCATGAAACTAAATGAAAAACTTTGTTTTCTTGACTCATAAATCTTTAATTTTGAATGATGGATGCAGATATCTGGTACCTGCTGATCTTACTGTTGGACAGTTTGTCTATGTGGTCAGAAAGAGAATTAAGCTCAGTGCCGAAAAGGCTATCTTTATCTTTGTCAAGAACATTCTCCCGCCAACTGGTTTGTATAAAATCTTTAGCGTGCAATTTAAAGGTTGCAAATGGTTCGGTTGAAATGGGTCGGGTCAACCCACACACACTTTTTTATTGTTATGTTTTTACACCTTAATTTATAATGAAATTCTTATAGACTTTCACCAAAGTTGCACCTAAGTTAATAATCTTATGGGCTTTGATTCGACCCATTTCAATTCGAGATCCATTTTGTAAAACGGGTCAAAATCAGCTAACTGACATTTTATTGTAATTGGTAGCTGCAATGATGTCTGCAATATATGAGGAAAACAAAGATGAAGATGGTTTCCTATACATGACATACAGTGGTGAAAACACATTTGGATTGATCTGAAGCTGTTTGGAAGACAATGATCTGTTATGTAAATATGGTTTATGTGTACATTCTTTCATCAATCATGCTCACTTTGTTCAGTTTCTCATCTTGGGAACTTGTTTCGTGTGACGGTTTAACAGTACTCACATTTAGTAGTTCAACTTCATGGTTGTATTTGTTCCTGCATGTTCAAGTATATTGTTGCTACGTGTCATACTCCAGTTATGATGTTTGTTATCGTATTGTTGACACGAGTAGATGAGTTGTTTAGGTTAGCTTTTGAAGAGGTTAAAGAGTTTGGGTTTGTCGTGTCACGTGTGTTGTACTGCTTTGGAAATCGGGTTGACCGGTTAATCAAAATCTGACGTGGCACCGATTTGGGCAGCTTAGCAGGTTTTGTGGAAGGTGGTTATAGCTCATCAGCTTGTGCTTCAAAGCTTGAAATTGCTGGGGGTGTTGATCCAAGATTTGAAGCAGTATACATTCAAGGATGTTGAAGTAGGATCTAAAATCTCTCATTTTCTATACCCTTGATTAGATCTTATTTTATATGATCAACAAATATCATAAAAAACATATTTTTTAGCCTTTTCTCTTAAGTTTTTATATAACATTTTGCACGTAAAAAAATTATATTTTATGTTTTGTTTCATAAAAGTCTTTCAAATTTTTTTCCCACATTAAAATCCATCAACGATTATTTATATTAAAGTCACATTATTTTTTAAATTTAAGCAAATTCCAAAAGAATTTTTAAAATTTGTTAACACACAATGTTTTGGTTGCATGCATTTTCTCCCCTACATGACTCGATTAACTTATTGGATCTCGAGTTTGAATCGTTTAGTTATGGGAGCTCAAGTTCGAGTTTGGCTCATTGCGAAAAAACGTTACAAAAAAGAAAAAAATGATATGAAAGGTGTTTTAATTTTTTTCTAGAATAAGACAGAATTTGACATAAAAACTAACTTTAATGTGTGTATAATTATTGAGAGGTTTTTATGCGAAGAAACATACAAAAAATGTCGAGTGGTTTTTACTAGACAAAACAAAATTTTTGTTGGTTTTGTGAAAAGAAGTATACATGAATTATTATAAGAAAAACTAAAAGTATATTGTTTTTTTTTATGATACTAGCCTAACAAAATTTCATTTTCCTTGTAAATAGTACTTTGAGTAGCATACTTTTAAATATTTGCATTTAATTTTTATCTTTTTTTTAACGACTAACGAGGTCATTCAGGTAATATCATTGGGGAAATGTCACCTACGCTTGCGAACACATACAATGTTGGTGACCTCATTCGTCCACCATTTCAGGGAAAACACATCACCCATAGATCCATTATGATAAACCCCTGGTCCACTTGAAACATATCGTACAAAATGAGACTTGAAGGCACGACCTACACTTTGAAAAGTCATAAGGTGTCTTTTCTCAAACCAATTGATCTAGTGGCCAATACTCTAAGTAGTATAACTATTAAATATTTATAGACTTAATTACATGGGTGGTCTTTATGGTTAGACTTGATTTTACTTTTGGTCTCTAATCTCTAAAATTACAAGATTGATTTAGAACTTTGTACAAACGTAAAAACGATGACCCCTAAAATGAAAAGACGTTAAATTTTACTGTTAATTGCTTGTGAAATAATAAAAATACCAGTGTCCACCATACCAAACCCCCCTTCACCCTCTCTTCTTCACCATCTTCATTATTATCTCCTACCATCGCCTTCAACCACCGCGGCCACCACCATAATCAACCACCACCACTAGCAGCACCTCCTTCAACCACAAGCACCACCTTCAATCACCATCACTAGTGCCAGTGCATCACCTTCAACTAGAGGTGTTCAAATAAACCGGTTTGAAAAAAAACTAAAACCGATGTAGGGCCCAAACTGGTTTCAAACCTGCCAATCCGACGGTTATGATTTGGTTTGTAGGTTGCTTGTTTCAAACCGGTTTCTAACCCGGTTTGGTTTCAAATCGTTTCAAACTGGTTCACAAACCGGTATCCCAAACCAGTTTTCAAAACGGTTTTCAAACAACTATTTAAAATTTTATGTCGCTTGAATTGTTTTTATGTTTATATATATATATATATATATATTATATTTCACTTTGATTTAAATTGTGTACTTCATTTGTAATTATGTACTTTGTTTTTAAAAAGAATTATGTGATGTTTCTAATTTTATATATTTTAATTTTTACAAATAAAAATATGTAAATGCATCTTAAAGGTTTATTTAATTTATACAATTTATATGTAACATTCATCTTATAAGTGTATTTAATTTTTACAATTAATTGTTTATTTAATTTATAACGCTTAAAAAAAACCAAACCGGTTTTCAAACCAACCCAAACCGGTTTTATAGGTTTGTTTTTTTAAGTCCAAACCAGTTTAGAAAAAAACCCGATTTGTATACCACTACCTTCAACCACCGCCTTCAATCTTTAACAACCAATGCCACCTTCAACCACATGCACCACCTTCAACCACTGTTACCACCACTACCATTGTAATTTGTAAACCACCATCACCGTCACCACCATCACCGTCACCACCACCACCACCACCGCCTTCAACCACCAACACCACCTTCAACCTTTAACTACCACCAACACCACCTTCAACCTTCAACTACCACCAACACCACCTTCAACCTTCAATGGCCACCGACATCACCTTCAACCGTCACTACTAGCACCACCTTCAACCTTCAATAACAACCATCATCAACCACAACCTTTAAAAACCACCGACCACTATCACCAATTAGATCCATCGTTGTTCTTAGTGGTGGTAGCCGAAGGGTTTTGAGTGTAAGGGTATTTTAGTCATTAAAGAAAAAAATAATAGTCAAGTTTAACGTCCATCCGCTTCAGGGACTATCATTGTTATCTTTGTGCAAAACAATGGCTAAATCAGGATTTTTTACGAGTGGGGTCACTATTTTTCGATGATTCGTTTAATAACAAAATAATATAAAAATTTTTGGGTTGTATGGTTGGGTTTGGTCGGGTTGGTTCGGTTTGGAATATATAAAAATTGCATTGAAAATATTAACAAAATATAATATCAAAATGGGGGTAGTTCGTCCGGTTCTTAGATGAGAGCAATCTACAGATGTCGATGTGGTGTATGGATGAAAAAATTGGGGCTAGGGTTTTATTTTGTGTTATTAGAGTAAGAGTATTTAAGTAATTTTACTTGAATAAAAAATGGGAAAAAGAGGTTGGTACAGGTTTCGAACTCATGACCTCCGACTATAGATGCACAAAAGTGAAATTAAACACATGAACCACCCATGTAATTAAGTCATATTTATATTTGATTTTTGCTTTTTTTGAATAACCAACAAATACTTTGAGTTCGTTCACCCGATAACCCATTGGCAAAATGTCACCCACGCCCGCAAACAAAAGCAACGCTGGTGACTCGACCCACCCATCATTCCAGGGAAATTTACCACCCAAAGACCCATTGTGGTCAAACCTTTGGTGCACTTAAAACATATTACACCAAATGAGACTCGAGCCCATTACTTACACTTTAAAAAATTATAGGGTGTCTTCTTTCAAACCAATTGATTTAGGCTCTTTAACTAAACAATACAATCAAAATCAATAAAAATATATACAAATAGAGCTCTATTATATAATAATTTTGCTATTTAGTGTATATCTTTAATGTGATTATAGCATAAAGTTCTGTTTGATGCAAATACTCTCTGCCCAATACACGTGCCACATTCTGATACTTTTGTACATGCGTTGCACGGAAAAAAGTTAGGTTGTATGTTATCTTGCATCTATGCGAATGAGTAGTTTTATCTGTACTATAATTACGCATAAAAAAGTATATAATTATACAAGTTATATACATTATCACGCAAAGTAAAATGACTCATGTTATAAAAAATAATGATGCAAAATATATTTATAATTATGCAAGTTATATGATAATTACGCAAGTTATGTTTATAATTACGCAGTTAATAATCACGCAAGTTGTACGCACAATACATAGACGTTTAAAAAACTATTTATTATTTTTAAAAAGTATAACTATACTATACTTACATTAAAGAGGATAAAATGCTCATATTTATGGTCCATTTTTTAAAAAAATAATATCATATAAAAAGTTATAAGCATTAAAAAAAACGAAAAAAATTTGAATAAAGTCAACAATTGTAGCATATTTTCAAATCTTCCCTTTCAACCACATTTCTTATGTGATTATGTTATCTTCAATCTGAACCTTTCATATTTTAAATCAGTGGTTATTATCACTTTGTACATTTCACATGAAATTATCACTTTCTATGTAACTTTTTCCTGATCATGTAACTTTTTCTAACATGTATCATTTTATTTTCAGAAAAGGGGCATCATGTATGAGAACTTATACAAGTTAATGCATATTGTTATTGTACGTGTTGGATTTTTATAAGCGACTTGAGACCAGTTTATTAAACAACATTAACTACTAATTCTCACTTTCTTATCCTTCGATCTCTATTTAGTTCCTCTATTATTGGGGCTAAACATATCGACCTAAAACAAAACTTGAACACAACATACACCATGATTTTAAAACGTGCTTAAGTGAGAGTTAAAAGGTTTTGATATAAATAACTTTGTAAATTACTATTTTGTAAATTTTAACCATTTGAGTCAAAAAAATGAATCTTTCAACCAATCAAGCCCGCTTTATATTTTATAACTATTTCAGTCGAATACACTTAACAAAGTTTAATTTTTTTGTTAGTTTTTAATAAAATAACCAACATGTTTTTGCATTGAATCGGTGATTTTAGAAAAACTCAGGGTCCAAAAGGTCAAAGTACTCTTATATATTAAAGAAATGTTCTTGTCATACTCCAACCTTGACGGTAGAATCGTCGAGATGTGAGGGTTAAGATTGTTCACAGCCACATAAAGTTATCATTTAAATCAAATATTATTATCATAAGTTTCAAATGTAAATTACAAACATAAGTCTCAAACACGAGATAGCAAAAAATAAGACAAAATAATCCAAGACATTTTATTCTTTATTCTAGGTCCAAATCCTAGATTTGTGCAAACTTCAAAAGACGACTTCAAACTTAGGCATTGCCTGAAACATATTAAAAATAAAAGTCAACTATGAAAGTTGGTGAGTTTCCAAGGTTTAAAATACACACACACACACACACACACACACACACACACACACACATATATATATATATATATATATATAAATATATCAAAGATTTACAAGTAACAATCCATGTCAAAGATTATGAGTTATGCAAGTTTATATAACATATATATAGCTACAATCAAACCTTGACTAAGATTAAGATTACAAGTTTATAAGGATTAGCTAAGTGTACTTGGTTCCCATGATGAACAAGTCATACGTTATCAGGAGCCGGCAATACATCGGCTTTAGCACCAAATAGGCTTGTCAGTCCCATAGATCTATGACGTCGTCAGGCTAGCAATAGTTAATGATTATCAACATATAATATATCTCATATAAAGCTCACAATAACACAAATAACCATGACAAAAATATAAATATGAATTGCAAGTGCGTTACAAGTATAAAACGTTTACAAGTGTAAGTTTGATAAAATTAACATGTTTCACCCCAAAAAAGTGTGAAATAATAATAAAATGGGGCAAGGAAACTCACATGATCAATAAGTATATAATTGATGATTAATGAGAAAATAATCGACGTTACAACGTAACTCTTCACGAGGTACCTAAACATTTATATATATTTACAAGGTTTAACTTAAATGATATGTTTAACGATTAACGAGAACTAGAATTTAAAGGAGAATTTGGGGATTTGATAATACTTAATAATGAAAACACTTTAATTTAATTTTAAAGAAAAGGATAATACTAAATAAATAGTTTGTTATAAAAATGAATTTATAATAATCAATAAAGCTTAAATATATAAAGTGTAAATATCTTTTTATATTTATTTATAAAAAAATATGATTTTAAACAATAACGTTTGAACTAATAAAAAAATTGTAATGATATACCTCATCATTTAAACTCTATTTTATAAAAAATATCTTAATTATAACCTTTATTTCATAGAAATTATCAAATTATTTAAAAAATAAATTTACAGAAATTTATTAAGTGACTTTAAAAATAATAAGGTTTACAAAATATTTTTTTATAATTTTTAGAAAATTTTCTATATTTTTATAAGCTAAAAAGCATTAAAAAATACATGAGGTTGACAGGGTTCGAACTTGAGACCTCTAGGAAGGGATGCGTGTGGTTTAGTAGTGAGCTAAGGCCTTGGCCACGTTATGAATTGGATTTTAAATCTTAAAAACAAGATTTCAATAAATCCCTAATTTCCCAAGAACTCTAGTTTAACTTTGATCCAAATTGAAAGCTAAATCGAATTCGATTACTGTAATAAACATGAGGCTTTTGTTCCCGTGTAGAATCGAGTGTGTTGGTGGTTTAATTACCCGGTTTGAAGTTTAACTCGACAAGAATAGATGAAGAACAACCACGACCAACTTCATGTTCAATTGATGTTCAAATGGCGATGATAACCAAATTGAATTCGTGTGAAGTTTCAGGGGATGTTCACGACCATAAGCCCTCTATAAATTGTAAGTTAGAAAGATCGGTACAGGGTCTTCGAATGAGTTGCATGTCGCGTTAGAAGTGTTGATCGAATGCGAAGTTTGTGTGTGTTTTAGGTGAAAATTGGGAGTTGTGAACGTTTAGGATTTCTTAGATGGTCTTTTAGGTTAGTTTAATTAGATTATTATTAGGATTTATTGCTCAAACGACTCTATGGTTTAAGACAAACTTCGGTTTCGTGTGTGAATGCCCATAACAATCCTTTAATCAAATAAAGTGTAGTAATATGTTAGATTCATGTTCCTCAAGTGGTTGGGAACGGTTGGGGTTTGATTTTTATGCGTTTTATATGACTTTGGAACTCGCCAGAGTATGGCCGGAAGGTTGGCCGGAAAACCGAGGGTGAAGGGGAAAATTGGGTTGGGTTTTAGTTAATTACACAAATGATCCCTGTAGTTTGATTCTTATTATTTTATGCACAAACTTTTTATTTAAAATTTCTAAATTAACAATAAGGCCCCTTGAACTTAATTACACTTTAAGTTTTAACTATTTTATAACTTATTAATTATTTAACTTTTATAATTTACTACTTCTATTATTATTATTATTAATTATTATTATTATTGTAGTTATTATTATTGTTATTATCATTATTATTATTTATTATTATTATTATAATTATTATTATTAGTAATATTATTATTTATTATTATGTTCAATTTAATAATCAAATTATTATCTTTCAAATTAAAGAGTTAAAGACAAACTAAGAAGTAAACATAAGTAACCCATAAGCTTTATAATTGTCAACATTGGTCCTTACAAGAATTAACGACGTTAACATTTAATTAACGGAAAAATACAAGATGTTACACTTCTTATTTACAAAGTGTTTGTTAATGTATTTTTAAATCTTTTGGTTTTATTAAATGTCCTTTTTTAACAATCGGGTTTTAAATATCTTTTTAAAATGCTCGACTTATTAAAGTTATTTTTTTAAAACTTTTGACTTATTTAAACATCTTTTAAACCATTTTTTATTTAATTATTCATTTTATTTTAGAGTTTTTAACTGGTTTGATTTTTTAAACGACTTTATTAACCTTTTATCAATGAACATAGTTTCTTAAAACTTCTTCACTTATTTAAGCTTGTATTTTAAATGACTTTTAAAACCATTCAACTTATTAAACTATTAACTTTTAAATAACTTTTTAGACCAGTAGCCTTATTTTTAAAGCATTTTGTTTATTTAGGTGTCTTAGAGCATTCACACTAGTTTCCCCTTCCCATATTTACACTAAAACACTTCTAGTTTACTCTATATTTATTAAATAATTTGGTTAGTTCCCGTGTAATACACGGATTAAATAAAATAAAATATTAAATAGTCACTAATAAAAAATTACGCATTATAAAGTCATACTTGAATATAAAATATGATTATAATTACATATAAATAGCTAAGTAAATAAGTATTTAATGTATTTTACTAAAACATTTGTATTACAAAAAAAATTTCTAATTTTTTAAATATATTGTTATAAGAAAAATGATTTTTTTACAAAGAAATTTCATTGTATTATGTATTTTATAATTTCTATTTAAAAAAAGTGTATATTTAATAAAAAATAGGTTTTTAATTTATTAAACTATGTATTTTTTTAATTTGAAATTGTATG
This sequence comes from Flaveria bidentis, assembly GCA_018326385.1. Classification (NCBI taxonomy): domain Eukaryota; kingdom Viridiplantae; phylum Streptophyta; class Magnoliopsida; order Asterales; family Asteraceae; genus Flaveria; species Flaveria bidentis. The sequence goes on from BJCM01075736.1 coordinate 40,239, forward strand.
AGTAATATTATTAGTATTCAATATTACTATTAAATATAAAGAAATGAGAAAGTAAGTATAATAAGTTTTACAATTGTTTCACTATAATAACTTATATTAGTTTTTACAGATAAACAGATAGGCTTAAAACTAATTAAATAAATAGAT
>BJCM01075743.1:0-17797 GCA_018326385.1 Flaveria bidentis
GGGACTGATTCAAATAGTAGTTATCATTACAAGAAGGTAGTGATTTAAATTTATATATTTGTGTATCATGTATTAGTATTTTTAATATATAATATACTTCTTAATAGCAGAATAAGAGCAGACTTGAGACATTTTATGATACTCATACCGATAAAAATGAGAGTTTTGATAGCGAGGTAGCATAGCAATAATATATAAATATTTCGAAAAAGTATATATATATATATATATATATATATATATATATATATATGTATGTATAAATATGTTAATATATTTTTGTTAATTAATATAGATCGATTAAAGAAAATGTTTGATAAGCTAAGTCAATCTCAAAATAAAGAAAGTGGTTTGTCAACGTTGAATGAAATCGATGTTTTTTTAGCTAGTGTTAGGATAACGACGTGGATGTATCAGGGGAATTGGGAGTACACTATCATCATCTGCACTATCTACTTCTTTTGTTCATGATCAAGAAAAAACTCCAAAGCCATTTACATTGGTAAGTGTATATAGTAGGTTTTGGTTATTATGACTTTTTATCACTAAAATATACTTATATTATCTATGTTTTAGATTAAACGGGTTAAAATGGATGAAAACGATATGATATGAGTTTAAACAAGTCAAAATAACTTAAAATTGTATGTGTTAAATGCATCATAGTGGGTTTAGGTTATTATGACTTTTTATCGATAAAATAAACTTAAATTATCTATGTTTTAGATTAAACGGGTCAAAATCGATGAAAACGACATGATATGAGTTTAAATAGATCAAAATGACTTAAAGTTGGATGTGTTAAGTGCATCATTGTGAGTTTAAGTTATTATGACTTTTTATCACTAAAATAGACTTAAATTATCTATAATTTAGATTAAACGGGTAAAAATGATTGAAAACGACATGATTTGAGTTTAGACAGATCAAAATAATTTAAAGTTTGATGTGTTAAATGCATCATAGTGGGTTTAGGTTACGTTGACTTTTTATCGCTAAAATAGACTTAAATTATCTAAGTTTAGCTTAAACGGATCAAAATGGTTCAAAATAACATAATTTTAGGATGTTTCTAAGTATATTAAGTGTATTGGTTCAACATGTTCATTTTGACACTTAATATACCGAAGATAGTTGAATGTGTTACATTATAATATATACTTTTGCCAAAATATAAATGTATATTTTATTTTCCAGTATCAAATTTCAAGCCTTCCAAATGTGAATTTTATATCACAAATCACACAGTTAATTGCTATCGCAAAAGACTGCAAATCAAACCGAAGAAGATGATTCGGACGAGGGGAATGAATAGCGTACAATATAACTAGGTTAAGTTTGTTTTTGAGTAGTTAAGTATAGCCATTTGAATAGCGTATTATGGTTAACCTACTCATGTTTAAGTTAAACAATATTTATCCTAGCTACTTATGTTTAAGTTTTATTACTAGATTACTTAATATTGTTTGTACATGTGAATGGTATGTTATTGTGAAATCTAGATTTATTTGTATGTAATTTGTGTGTCATTGGAAAATCTAGATTTATTTGTATGTAAAACTAGAAATTAAATAATATAAAATAAAAAAAACATGGTCCATTAGCGGCAACAAGTCGCCGCTAATAATCAACCATAAACTTTTAAAATTTTAAACAAATAGCGGCGGTAAGATTGTTGCTAAAAAGGTTATTAGCGGTGAAATATTAGTCATTAGCGACAAATTAATAGCGGCGACCTATTAGCGGCAATTTGGGCATGTATTAGCGGCGACTTTTGTCGCCACTAATGGTAAAAAAATTTGTAGTGTGTGATATTATATTTTTACCATTTTCAAGGATTAGTTTCTTTAAAATACAATATGAAACAGAAATTTTAGAAGGATATAAAAAAATTCTTTGATTGGTTATTCACAAAGCCTTGATTGTTAGACCCATCCTAAGTAGAAAGAGTTTCAAAACCCTCTTTGTTGATAAAGATTCTTGCATTATAAGGCCATTCTCTCTATAAGAATTTAAAGCCGCGGTGTCCATGTGGTTCAGAAAAGGCTTCTGGCCTTGACGAATTTAATTTTATCTTCTTTAAATATTTTAGGGACCATCTCTCGTATGATTTCAAATGTATTTTTAATAGCTTTTTCGTGACTGGTGAAATCAACAATGATTGTAATTCTGCTTTGTACCCTTATTAATCTTGAAAACTAATGATCTTTATGAAGGATAATTATCATCCTATCAGCCTTATTGGTTCAATTTACATAGTTATTGAAAAAGTGTTATCTAATCGGTTGAAGCATGTCATGGAAAGTATTATTACGAATAGTGATTCGCTTTTTAAAGGATAGATTCATCTTAGATGGCCCATGATTCTTAATGAGATTGTCGCTTAGCTGAAACAATCAAAGTGAGATGTGTGTTTTTTGTTCCATTGAAAGCTCTTCAACTAGTAATTTCCAAGGGATGTTCCATTGGAACCTTTTGTGGGATAAATATTTCAAAGGGGGTCCAAACCTATCTCACCTACGCGGATTATGCAATATTTATGGGAGAAGCGTCGATTGGTAACATGTCAAACTTAGCTCACATATTAGGGGTGTTTAACCTCGTATCCGGGCTACCAATAAACTTAAAAAATCTAAAGTTGTTACTGTGAGTCCCGAATCATCTATGTTGCCAAATCTTCCCAAATCTCTTCATTTCAAGTTGATTCCTTTCACTTCACATATTCAGGTACCCAATATGGACTTAATATGAATTTAGTGAGAAATTGGGAACCAGTGATCGACGAAGTGGCTAAACGGTTGTCAAGATGGAAAGAAATATCACTTTCATTTAGGGGTAGAGTTACTCCTACTAAAGCGGTTTTGGGATTCATTCCCTCTTATTATGTGTTCTTATATTTGGATCCCTTGCACGTCACTCAACCAATGGAATCAATTAGCTATCTCTTAATAGCTTTGTGTTTTTGTCCTTCTACCTTAATCCCGTTGAATGTACCTTCTTTTGACAATTTAAAGAAACAATCAAACAACCATACTTAATAGGTCAAAAATTTGTATTTAATAAAAAAGTAATTAGTGATGTCACATGCCAATACTACGTTCATTTTTAACAAAATTTTCCCGCTCATCTCTCCTATTAAATAAATCATTAATTATAATTATATTATTTTTTTATTAATATTTATTTTAATAAAATTAAGAAATATATCTTTTTATTCATGTTTATTTTTAGAGAAACAAATTTTTATATAAATAATTTTTTTAAAACATCATTTTTTTCAAAACTATGAAATATTTTAAACTGGTTTTTTGTAAAGTTTTTATAAACGTAAATTAATCAAAATTAGAAGTTATTGTAAGAAATTTGTTAAAAATGACACTCTTTTTAAAATGTTTTGCTTTAAAACAAAATGTTTTATTTATATTTTTGGAAAACACAAAAAAAAGTTAAAATAAATTTCAAAAAACTGATATCATTATTTTATTACTTATAGTACTTACCCGTACATAATTTAAATCATATGTTATTATATAAGTAATAAAATCTTATTTTATTTAATATACAATTTATTCAGTCCTGTGTAATAAATGGATTCGTTAAAGCTAGTCTAGTCATATTAGTGAAACATATTTGTACTTGATAAAAACATAATAGATGTTGCAACATGACCATAGTTGGACAGAGGCGTTATTAATCAGTTTAAATAATCAAAATTAGCGTGTCATGGTCTAATTGTTCAAACATAGTCATACTCAATAATAATACAACGGTTTATGGAACACATAACTTGTCATTTTGTCTATGAAGAATACAAACTGAATTGATAGAACACTTTGTACTTGAGTGATTACAAATGAGGAGAATTAGAATTCCAAATGACATCATATAAGAATAATTAAACTTCATCTTCATAAACACACATCTTAATGACCATCACGTATCTGCAAATATATAGTATTCTGCGATGTTGTTCACGATTAGTCGAATAGCAGCAACCGTGGTTACCACTGTCAACGCGCTAAACACAACAATAATGGCCCAATGCCACACCTTCTCAACCTTTGCTTTTTGTCTTCTCACCTGAAGAAAACAAAAGTTAAATGTAACATATGTTAGATAGTTAGATACTTATTTCTTGATGTTTAAGGTGCAATAATATTATGGCTAACCTTGATAAAGATCATACTCGGGAACACGAAGGTCAATGGGATAAGCAGGAAAGATCCAAGTAAGTTCACAAAATCGCCCATGAAAGGAAGTGCTGCTGCAACCAGTGTGTTGAGAGTGAATAGTAATGCTCGTAGGCAAAGGAGACGGATGATGTTTTGTCTAGAATGTATGCCTTTTTCAAGTATTAGGAACTTGGTATCTAGTGCCTCATGAATCGGTGCAATAAATGCCTGTATCGAGTCCAAGTAGTTGTAAGTATAACATAACCCGAACGGAACAGGCATATTGAGTCGATCTGAGATTTATATGGTTCTCTTCAAAGAAAAAGGGCTTAAAAGTTCGGTCCTTAGTTTCAGAATGAATTCATTGGTTTACTACATCTATGCAAATATGTATAATATTCATGAATAGAGGTAGAATCCTATAAACAACCATATTCTTATGTGAAAACTAAAGAAAACTAATAGAAACCAATCATATAATCTATAGATTTTCTATCACTACTCTATATATATATATATATATGTGTGTGTGTGTGTATAGATAGGGTTATAAGTAAAATAAAAACCATAACATAGTTTTATATATATGTTACACATAGGTTACGCACACGTAACCATTTTTCATTTAACCTAGTGTGTATACCTAAGACCTAAGAATCTTTATTCTCGTATTTATGTGCAATATATGTGTATAAATACTTAAATAATCATTTAACAATTAAAATAACAAAAAAAGTTGATCTCCCGTGTTTTTCTTTCATTTTTACATAAATATTGGTTTATTTAGTAACCTTCCCCAGAATGAATAATCTTTATTATATATAAAAACAAGGTTTTTTTCTCACGCTACATAGCGGGAATTTTATAGTTTTTCTCAAGCTACACAATGTGATTTGCTTTTATCTTCTTAGCTCGCCAAAAAACCATCAAAACGAATACCAAATCGAAAAACATATAAAAACGAATATCGAAACCAATCAAATAATAGCAATGCCTTCAATGATGTTTTTCGCTCAAAATTGATTGGGATCGTCACGATAATAATGCCTAAAATGATGTAACCAAAAGGGCTAAAAAGTGTATTTATATCATCTTTCTTAGAAAAAATAGGGGACCAAAAATGACATTTCACAAAAAATTAAATGTCAAAAAGAAAAAGAAACTTTTTTTTGCCAAAAAACTCAACCCACAAATTTATTGGCCCTCAACTTAAAAGACAAACTTGCATAGTCAAAACATAGGAACATGAAACTCTACTGTAGCTCAGAAGTTCCTTTTAAATATAGGAAAATGTAATACAAACTCACAAGTTTAATGGAAAAAAAACCGTGTTTAAACGACCCAACCGACTCGGTTTGTTTGGTACTTTTAAATCGTAGTTAGCCTTCTAATTCATGGTAAAAATGTTTAGTTTAAGTTCTAAATTAAACTTGGAACCGGTCGTTTACTTTTACTTTATATTTTTTATTTTAACTTTTCGAATAATGTATGATCTTCCTAACCAGTTTATATCATTTTTTAAAGTTTAATACGAGCTAACCTTTTTTAAAAACTTTTAAAAAACCTATTTAAAGGGGCAAACCATCAAAGTAAACCAATATGACCGGTTCCGTGAGCTTAAACAACCTGGCTAGTTTGGTTTGCCCTATTTTGAGACCGTAGTTAGAGGTGTTCTACGTTTTGGCTAATGGTTCATTCAGTTCGGTTTATCCGCTTATGAGAATTTTTTGGATATAACCATCAACCGAACCAAACCAAACTCAACCAATTAAACCGTTTAAACCAATTTATTTGATTCGGTTAACCGGTTATCATTCAATTTATTCAATTAACTTACCAAATAAGCAAGATTTTGTGAACCGAAAACCGAATTCAAAATCCGGATGTGGTTAGAAAGTAAATCGAATACTGAATTCACAATTCAGTTTAGTTTTTTCGGTTACAAATACAATTCGATATTAACTCCTTGGTTAGTGCTTTGGTTCAAAATTTTTGTCAAAACTAATTTGAGGCTTCAACAAAAGTTTTGGGAGATTAATGGGTGAATATAAAGATGATAATTACCAAAAACATTACTCTAACTAGAGTTGGTTATAACTTTATGCAATAATCTGCGATCCAAATATTGATCACCAAGCAATGAAGAAACCATTAGATGAACTTACATGCTGAGAAATTATAGACTGTGTGAACACAACTGAGTTTATGAGGATCTTAGCCCATGTTGGTCCGGTTATGTTTTCTGGAAGATACTCAGAGACTGCTGAACCATAGGACCAGTATCCGGCTATGCTCACGCTATAGTAAGTCGCCAGGCCTATAGTAAACTGTAAATGCAAAGCTTTCCTCATGTTCTCAACAGCCGGCGTACGTAGAGTTGACTGCAATACACAAAACACAACGTTTATGTGTAGAGTGATCGAAATTCTAATTATCCTCCAAAGTGTTCATTACAAGTTATCCATTTCTTGTGCAATGTAAGTGTATCATAATACGCAAGAGCGCACAGAGAGTGTTAATTATCATGCAATGCACTATTATTATGTGCATACTATATGTGCATACTATATATGCGATCTAGATCAATTTGATAGTTCGAAAACTCAGCAACTTATTATGCTAGATATGTAGTAGTGAGTTATATGAGATCTTCACCTGTATCTCGGGTATGATGCCAGCTGCGTTGCAAGCAACAATGGCTGATATTGCGCATAACCCATTAAACATCTTCGAGATGTTGCTTCCTCTAACTTCATATGCGTTGACTCTGTTAGAACTTAATCCTGTAACATGTATATGTTTCCTATTATCGCGGAAACCATGTTTATAGAAAGATGATAATATTAAGTTGGCATATATGATTTTTCATGCTTATTTTTGTATGAACTACTTACCATCCTTAATGACAACTGCTAAAAGAATCGCGATATAAGTGAATGTTAGAACAGTCGAAATAATCAACCACTTCCCCATTGATGATATTGTTGGGACTAATATCGAATATACAAAGTAGGCTGCACCAGTGATGATGATAAAATATTGGAGTCTTATGGAAGATCCATCAAACTCTGCATTGATTTCCTGTTTTTAAAACATTAGATATGAAAATTAGATCCTTAAAATAATCATATCAAATCAAAAAAAGATGTGTTTTGTACCTTCAAAGCCCTTCCTCCAAGTAGTATGAACCCCATATTTGTTAGAAGTAAGATCAAGATTTGTGCAATCCAAGTAACATATAACATTTTGAGTCCTGCACAGGAAATTAAGCACAGATATTATCAAATTAGCGCAAAATTCAGCATTGAACTAAAAATTTTGTATATGCAAAAGAACTTATACCAAAAAGAGAGCCCATAAGATCTCTATATCTGATGAACCGTTGACCGTTTACAAAGTGAAAACCAGCCAAAAGCCAGCTAGAATAAGCAGTGAAGGCTGCAAGCACTATGAGGCTAATGATGCCCCAAGTCCAGCCTAGTGGCGCCAACATCAGGTTCGAAAAGCTTAAGATATAACCACAGTTGTAGCCTGTTACTAGCAGCAACCCAACTTGCTTCCATGAATCTATAATTTAAATCAAAATTGTGTTAATTTTGTAAAAATGAATGAGATGGAAAGAAGTTGTGTTATGTTAGCTTGGTGTAACAGACCATGGTCAATCATATGAGCAGAAACTAGACCCCCCTTGTGTTCTGTTTCCATTTGCGAAGCGTTAATGTTCGTATGGGGTCGATGGGTGATAGAAATATTAAGTTTGGTGTACAAGGTTAGTGGTGATCGATGTGACATTTATCATGTAACGTATAGCTAGATAAAACAGTCATTTAGCGGTCTGTAAGGTAGACAAGAACATAATAGCAACTTGGCATTGTTGATTTATACTTTCCTTTTCTAATGTTTTGGTTCAAATCATGAATCATGACTTGGCGTTCGATGGCTAGTTTGATTAGAATGTGGGCGGGTTTGTTTAAATAGCTTGTGTGTCACATATCATTACAAAATATCTATTATTTTGATGCTAGTCTATTCTTAGATAAAATGAGTTTAGAAGCTTTGTGTATGATTAAAAATGCCGTTTGGGCAACATTCGACCCATTTGAGTCATTTGAGCCGTTTCATTTTAAGCTAACTATCTTGATCTCTTAATTAAAGATATAACATATACAACCAATGGCCTTTATTTGATATCAGATAGTGTTAACCGTTAAAATCTTTTATTTTGGTCCCTATAGTTTCAAACTTTTATATTTGGTCCCATAAAGATCTTTGAAAGGAAGGGAAGTCACACTCAAAGATAAGCTTTGATGTATGGATCACAAATGCTTCAACCAATTGAACTTTTGAATGTGCAAAAGATTTCACAATAAGATAAGTACACATAAAAAGATGTCAATTATTGTAGGGTTATCTAGTGCCTAAAATAACAATCATTCCAATATGATAGAAATCTAGTGGTATCAAAATAGACTCTACCGTGTTGGCAACAATATCACTTTATCTTTGTTAAAGGTATTTTGGATATATGATTAACAGTTAAACTTTTTATCAATATGCATTCAAAACCTTTTGCTGAAATATTAATGACTCTAGGTGATATTAGATTGTCGTTACTAACTTTTCAAATCAAATTTGGCTTTCGATCGTTAAAAATCATTTTTTTTGCATGAATAAAAACAAAAGAAGATGTTACATTGCAAGGATGGGCGAATTGACACAGAATTGTTAAGTTTATACTTCTACAATTTGTTCATAACTGTTCTAAAAGTCATATGACATAACATTCTAACTGTTTATTCCAAATATATCTATCATGCATCAGCAAAAAAATGGTATTCCTTTATGTTGTGTACGATCAGTCTGATCGCAGATATTGTAGTCGCGATAGTGAGGAGAGAAAAGAAGACGATAATACCCCCATGCCACACCTTCTTCCCCAATCTTGTTGAATTTCTTTTCACCTTTTCAGTGAAAGAACATACATTAATCCTTCTTTATAGTGTTATAAATGTTTTGCATGTATATATTTTTGTTATTTACCTTAATATAGATCATGCTTGGGAATACAAATGTTAAAGGGATGAGTGAAAATGATCCAAGCAAGTTCACAAAGTCTCCCATAAATGGGAAAGCTGCTGTCACCAATGTATTGCCTGTAAAGACCGTTGCGCGTAGGAGTAGTAGGTTCACTATGTTTTCTCTTGAATGTATGCTTTTGTCGAGCCTCAGGAACTTTGTGTCGAGAGTCTCATGAATCGGTGCAATAAACATCTGAAAAAGAAAGAGTAGTCATTGAGTCTTGTTCATGACAAAAATAAGTGAAACCAGATGTGACAATTTCGACTCAATGACATTTGAATGGTTGATTCGGGTTATTATTTTAATATGCTGAAAAGAGATTGAATAGTCAAACAGATTTAAAGTCCCCTGTGAAGTGTAGATTTAATGTGTACATGAACATCCTTATCCCTTTGTTCAAAAGATATATGTTATTATTATAGTAATATTGTTTTAATCATATTTAATGAAATAGCTATTCATTAATCTGTAAAAATATAGACAAAAAGTTTTCCGGGTCAACCGAACCATATGTGACCTTAGACAATGGATACTATAAGTTTCCCAACCCGGATCCAGTTGGGCCTTATGAACAGTAATTGAAACAATGGAAGAAGGCTTACATGTTGTGAAATTATAGATTGAACAAAGGATATAGTGTTGATTGTAACATTAGCCCATTTCGGGCCACTAAGCTCTTCAGGTAAATAGGTCGATACAGTTGAACCATAGGCCCAGTATCCTACAATGCTCACGCCATAATAGAAGAATAGTCCCACACTATATTGTAGATATAAAGCTTTCCTCATGTTTGTCACAACTGGTTTACGTAGCGTAGACTGCAATTAAGATAAAGGGTTTTCGGCTGTTGTTATCCCCCTAACTTTTAAGATAACTATAGCTATAATTACTTTATATATATATATCAATAATCAAACTATTGATCCCAGAATGCAAATCCAAACACCCTATCTGATGATCCCATGCAGTAATCACCTTTTAGTATCGACATATGTTTACCTGTAGTTCTGGTAGTATGCCACTCGTGTTGCATACGGTAATGGCTGATATCGCACCAAAACCATTCATTACTTTGGAAAATTTGCTTCCACTAATGTCATAATTTCGGTCTTTGTTTGATCTTCCTTTTAAGAGAAGATCACCAAACAATCCATAGAAACATTAAACATTAACATGATAAAATGTACACTAAGTCAGCAAAATTAGAGTTTCTATCCCTTGCATAATTCCTCGTAGGCCCACTTTACGTATTCAAACGTAGGGTCTACCCACAATGCAAGGGATACAGGGTGCCATATATATGAAAATATGCCTAAGATTTCTTATGTTACACTATGCCACTTGCAAATGCAACTAAATGTTAAAAGAGGTTAGAATTGTCAAGATGTCATGTTAGGCAAATGGTTCGGACCAACATGTGCGATTTATTGTGGTTTAGCTTGGGTTAGGTTGGGTTGAGGAAAAACTTTTTTAGTTATTAAAGATCACCCTATCTCGTAAACAAAAGGATAACACTTGTCATCCTTTTAAACAAAAGGTTTACACTTCATAATTAGAGTACTCATATAACAAAAGGATAATGCTTACCATCTTTAATTAGTACCACAAGAAGAATCATTATATAAGTGAAGGTGAGAACCAAAGAGATCCCTAACCACCTTCTCATTGATGACAATGTAGGAACCAAAAGGGCGAAAACAAAGTACGACGCACCCGTTATCACTATGAAACATTGTAATCTTAAAGGTGAATCACTAAATTCTGAATTGATTTCCTGTAAAAAGAAAAGTGTGTTACTTTATATAGATCATTAATTCGAGTTATTGATGGTGAGTAATACCTTAAGGGCTTTCCCACCAAGAAGTAAGAACCCCATGTTCCCAAGAAGAAGGATTGAAAACTGAAGAACCCAGGTTACGTAATACATTTTTTGCCCTTAAAAGTTGCAAACATAAAAATTTTAAACTTACAATAAGGTAACGATTCAAGTAGAGGTAGCAATTTCAGCCCAAAATCTTATAAGCAGATCATTTCGGGTTATAATTTTCTCTCGAATTAATAAAAGAAACTTTTTTGGCTAGAAGGTTAACATGTTAAATGGTTGAAAGCACCACGTAAGTAACTTTTAATCTGTTGATAGAGATTAGTATTGTAATTAGTGAAGTTAATTTAGTTTATTGGAGAGATTCTCGGATGACAAGTCAGGATAAATCAAGAAAAGAATCGCAAATGAAAGTTATTATTATTTTATCTATGATACCGTATAATACATCTTTTTAGGGTAAAATTGACATTTTACATAAGTTTAAGACACTAGAGACATTTTTTGTATTTAATAATGTTGGTATAATTTATGACATACACTTACTAGGGCATTTAATAATTTTGGTATTTATGATACAGTTTTCTTGTTTAATAACAATAACATTATGATACAAGAAAACAATATGACTCCTTTTGTTTTGTTTTAGGTTCGTCAGTTATGCTTTGGTCAAGAAATGTAAAACAATTAACAAGTAGTAATTGTCATTCGGATCAGCTTCATATCCATTTATCAAAATCATGAAATTAGGAGGGACAAACATTCATCTGGCCGTTATTCCGCAGGTCCAAATCGATCAAGTAGAAATCCTTATTGGTTTGATTACATAGCCTATATATACACGATGATGTGGTGGTTTTGATAAGGATATGGTTTAATTACATAGGGTAGATATTAGTTTAAAACAGTGAATGAAATAGAGAACTGGGTTAGGGTTTTTAGCGAGGAAGAAGGCGCTATCAAAGGTGTTCAATTATAGGTAATCTTGAAACCCTTCATTCGAGTGTAATAACTACTAAACAGTGGAATAAGCTAAGCATGTGATCAGGGTTTCAAGGTGGAGAAGACAACTTGTAAGAACCAGACCACGTAACACATTTTTGCTTGGTTTCGTGATGCAGGTATAGTATGGCTCTCAAACACAAGCAATTCATGTATGTAGTTTGAGTTATGACTCTTTGTAGGGTTTAACAACATAATCTATCCTTAACAACCTTCATAACCGTTGTCGTTGTGAAAACTTTGTGCTAAGAAAGAAAGTGGCTGGTTCTTTGTGTTCATTCTTGCGTAAAACTTCATACCAAGACATACAACATGTATTGATTACGATTAAAAATAATGGCAGTGACTACGGGTTCAGAGTTTGGTAATGATCATGAAATCAATTAAAGTGTATGGAGTATGGTGGTGCATGGTTTGGCACAAGACAAACGCCTCGGTACCTAGGAACTTAATTTGTGAATTCACATGGGGAAACAAGGACAAGTTGGTTTAAATATCGTAGGGTAATGCACATTTGTGTTTAATCACCTTGTTTTCATGTTTTAAATTGATAAGGGTAATGAATGGGAGGGTCATTTGTTGTCTTTTGATTTATTGTAAACATCAATCATGGCGGTATGTAAGTGTGTGTTATAAAAGAAATTGAGTTAGTATATAAAAGTTGAGTATGAACAGTTATGAACACAAAAGGCTATCCACACCATTAATTAACCCATACAAATGCATCTTAAGTCTCTTACATTTGTGAGTTTTACTCCAATATATGCGTTTGATGTTAAAAATCTGTTGTAGCTATACAAAACGGCACATGGAAGCAAGAAACGGGAAAAAAATCTTCATGGGATTATTGTTGTAGCTATTTGGGTTATGTGGGTCGCGCGAAACGACAACTTTTTTAATAGAAAGGTGACTAAAGCTCTGGAACTAGTCGAGTCAATCAAAGCAAAGAAGTTTTGGTGGTTTAAATATAGATCGAAATGTAAAAATCTAATGTGGAATGAGTGGGGGAAAAATCCTATGTATATATTGTAATGGTTTGGGCATAAGTCCTTATTTTAACGTCTTTTTGTGTTTTTAATAAAGTTGAATGTTAAAAAAAAGGATTATTAGCATAGGAGCATACAAGAAGATGGATAGGATTATAGTAACTTCAATGAATTTATGGGTAGGGTGGTCATAACTAAGACTCATGTCCTAAACAAGTGGTGAACTTGCGACCTAGGGTTCTTAATTAATTAATCATTCACCAATTCGTCTAATTTTTAAGGTTGTTATCCAAATTAATAAAAAAATGCAATTTCTAGCAAACATTCATCAAACCAATTAAGTCTAAGTCCAAGATTGTTCCTCTAAATGTTTTCATGATACATGAAAACACCATTGTCGACTTCATACACGTGCTATAATGATTGCAACTAAAAATAAAAATGAAGAAGAAATATCCAGTCAATTTGATAATACTCAATAGCCATTAGGTCAGAGTAAAGTCGTACCTTGGTTGTATTAGCAAATTGGTTTTAAATAGCATAACACGAAACCCACCATGATCTGCATGAGACTATCATGTAGAAATTTTGTTACAAATTTTGTTTTATGTGACTTTTGTATCTATTTGTGATGGTTTTAAAATATGATATCAAACTTATTAACTATATAAAGGACATGAAACTACATTAGAATGCTTAAAAGACTAACAATTTAAAATGATGAAACGTAAAGAACCCCTACCTCATCACGAAATGCGGGTTCCGCACAAGTTAATTGTTTAAGTGTTACGAGATTTTTAGAGTTTACTTCTATTAACATATTTATATTAGGAATCACAGTTGGAGTAGGATGGAAGTTATTATAGTACAAATAGAGAGTTAAGCGTCATTGTATTGTGTGGTGTGATCAATACAATAAAGAAAATAGTAGAGAAGAGTTTCTTATAAAATATAGGTATTCTTTTGTGTTTTTAACATCCCGAGCCAACAAGAGTAATATTGTTTTTTTAATCATAATAAATGAAATATTTCACTTAAAAATAAAAAAAAAATTTGTTTGTGTATCAGCCCAACCCGACCTCATTCAGTTCAACCCATAATAAAAGTTACCTATTTTGACATGGACCGTGCATCTTGTCACCTCTAATTTCAAATTAGATCACACTTTGATCCGAAAGAAAATAACTAACCAAAAAGATAGCCCATGAGATCTCTATATCTAATGAAACGCTTTCCATTGACAAAATGAAATCCCGCTAAGAGCCAGTTAGCGTAGGCGGTAGCTAGCCCGACAAGTATCAAGCTAGTGATGCCCCAAATCCATCCTAGAGGCACCAACATCAGGTTCGAAAAGCTTAATATGTATCCACAGTTAAAACTTGTTATTAGCAGTAAACCAAGTTGGCCAAACGAGTCTGCAATAACACAAGTGCACGCATGATTGATTGTTAATTAGTAAACACGAATGAAACAACAAGAACCAACTCTATGCTAAGTGAACCTGACCATGGTCGATCACGTGGGCTGATTCTAGATCTTTTTGTGGACCAGCCCCGCCTTTTCGTAGACCCGTGGGTTCGACTTGTAGTGAACCACTGGTGCTGTTATCTTCTGTATCCATTGTTAGAAACAAAAGTCTAAGATTTCTAAATGTTTTTGAACTTTAAGGTTGATTGTAGAAAGGTATGAAGTTGTCTGTACGTGTGGAATTGAATGTTTTAAGGTTGATTGTTCACTTGTTTGTCAACTTTGGCCTGCAAATTATTATTTTATTATTGATTTGGACTCCATATTAGTTATATCAACGACTAATATTGGCCTAATGGATCAATGATTTAACATGTAATGTTTGTTTAATTAGGATATTGTTAAAGTTAACCGGTGATGCTAATAAATTTGTTTTTTAATTAGATTTTTATTAACTTTTTGTTTTTCTATAATTTATTTGAGGAATCAAATATTCGATCTTAAGCATGGCGGATCAAGAAAGGAAATTTCCTAGTGACACCGTAGGGTTATTCTATCAACAAATTACCTATTATTTATAGGGTTAATACCATAAAAACTAATATAATTTCTTAGTTTTCGTTTAAATGTTTCAATTTAAGTTTAATGACCTATTATTTATTTTTTACGAATGGTGAGACTTTAATACACAAAATTAAGTTAAAAGTTTTTTTGCATAATAAAAAAGAAATGATGCTATAAATCACACCTTGTTATAAGTTGAAAAGATTTTTAATCAACTTATCTCTCTTTCTAGTAGTCCGTTTTTTTCTCAATTTCCACTTGTTATCGGTTACTTATATTTGGCCACAAACGGCCTTTAGGTTTTTAATCATTTCGTCCTGGTCTCTAGCATAATTGAATTTGATGGTGCAATTGTAAGGACGACTGTATTTCATTTTTAATATAGTTTTGTGTCATTCTCAATAATGGGTTCTAAGTTAGGGGGTTTTGGTTCATAATTTCTTCAGTTAGGCGATAATAGAACAAAAAAAGTGAAATGTATCATGTTCGGTTACTACTTTTGATTGACTTAAAGTAAAAAAGGAAAGAAAATTATAATAACAATATTAATAATAGTAGTAGGATATGCTCGTGCATTTTATCAGCTTGGTTTTTAAAAAAATATTATATTAAAACGTGCTAAAAATAAACATATTATCATAGTATTTCACCTGGTTTGTTTTTATTAATTTTTTTTAATAAATTTTATATTGATACGTAGGTTATGATAATTATGTCATAATGATTTACTCGAAATTTAATTAAATATTAGAAAATGTAAATATATAATATTTTAATATGCAATATATATGAAGCATATAGGAAAAAAACTAATTAGAAAGGTATTTTAGTCATGACTATTTTTGTTGAGTTGTTTTAAGTTAGCCTAATATGTTGATTTTTTAAAGTTAGCCCACTTCTTTTAACGTTCATATCTTTAATATACGGAAATTTATATTTTTTATAAATATTACAGAAAAAAATGAATGTTTTTTCTGTATCTAAAACAAGTACCGTATTATTATATTTCAGAAAACAAAAAAAATATTTTTAGCTCAAAAAATTCCTTTCCATATAAAACAATTACAAAATAATACAATTTTTTCTACTTGTATTTATGTTTGTTGAACACTATTATGTCTTCCTTAACTATTAATTTTTAAAAAACATATTGGTGAATAACAACATTATCTACGTTTAATTGTAAAATACAATGATATAATAACAAAAAATTATATAATATTGAAAAGACAATGTCAAAAATAACAAATGTCTTAAAACATAAAAACACAATAATAAATAAATATAACAAATGATGAAAATTAGTTAACACAATAACTTAATGTATTAGACATAATGACTTGATATATTTCGATCACATAATGATCAAAATGTCTCTCACCTCTTTAAAAATAATAAAATGACAGAGTACGTGCATGTTAAGTTTAGAATAATCTTAGTCATCTTAGGTTATATTTTTCTTTTACTATAACCATAACATGTTAAGAAATTTATTGTAATTTTTTTCAATTTTTGGAAATTTTATTATATAGGAGGTACGTTGTTAGTGAAAAGATAGGTGGAAATGGTGTGTTATACAATATATATTTTCTAAGAGCTATAAATATTTCAATAGCAAAGATAAATTGAGGCTAAAAATACATGAAAATACCAAAATGTCCTTAACAATGTAGCTAAAAGTTACTTATTAATAGTAATATTACTACTATTGTTGTTGTGGCTGCAGCTTTTATTGTTATTAACTCGTATTTCTTCAATTCAATTCTATTTAATTTGTTTTATTTTACTGTGATGTTTTGGTGATTATGGTTGAAAAAGTGCATAATTAAATGGTCAAGTAATTCACATGCAAGAGTCGAAGAACTAAAATTGAAATAGTTGTTGGGCTATATATTCATCGCTACAAGCACTTTGCATTCTTGACGAGTGTTGTAAGATTTTCTGATTTCTTCCATGTCATCTCTCATACTTTCATCTGTTGATTTATCATCTTGATGTTTGATTCAAGTGAATCTATGATTACTAGCAACGTATTGTTACTAGCCTAGTGATATATTGAGGCATTTATTCCTTGTTGACGTTTTGAGTTTATATTTCTTGTTTGATCTTTCCTGTCATAATGTTTAGTGATTTTGAGCAGCAATTATACCATTGAATGTTTGTCTTTGTTATTCTCACAAATACACTATGTTATAAATGTGAAATTGCTCTCATACCTCGCTAGTCATCTTGTTAATCATGCATCTAGTTCTGTGTATAGGTGTGAGTGCTTTTTTTTGTTTGGTTTATACATTATGTGATGTTTATCGTTGGAGCGACGCTTCGCCCACGAGGAGCTCACGGATTTGTTTTTGGTTGCTCAAATGAAAACTTCTTAGGGAGGTCACCCATTCCTATAGTGTTCTCATTTGAGCACGTTTAATTGTAGAGTTGTCCTCTCATGATATTACAATATATATGTATATATATAATATATATATATATATGTGTATATATATATATATTATATACACATATATATATATATACATATATATATATATATATACACACATATATATATATACATATATATATATATAAACATATATACATACATATATACATATATACATATATACATACATATATACATATATACATACATATATACATATATACATATATACATACATATATACATATATAATACATATATATATATA
>BJCM01075753.1:0-16116 GCA_018326385.1 Flaveria bidentis
TATATATATATATATATATATATATATATTCAAAATATATTTGTTTAGAATATTTTAATATAAAGAAAGGTCAAATTGATTTGATTGTTTTGTGTTTTTTGTATTTATTAAGAGAGAGATAAAAAAATAAATTTTTATGTGCTAGAATAATAACACATGTCTTTCAAAATATTTTTTTTATTATATACTATAAATTAATGATACATTATTTTATTATTTGAGTTAGCAACAATTACTAATTTTTCTTTTTCCCTGACTAATTAAAGATTGACTAATTAAAGATTGACGACTAGTTAATTATTTAAAGCTTTGATATATTTAATTAACACCCTAGATCTGTTCTTATGGTTTTTAAGTAGCAAAGAGTTTAATAAAACCATCATATACTTATGCGTATACATAAACATATACATACAGAGAGAGTAGGTACACATGTGCTTCATGGCGGGATAACACGTACTCAATTTACTCACATTTAATATTTAGAAAACCTAACTAGATATCTCAGTTCAACAAGTTTAACTAGAAGTTGTTAGTGACACTGGTTTGATTACCATGTATTCATTCGGCTTCAATTGAACTGAGCAGTTTATTTCGAACTTTGTGAACTTGGATAAAAACGAACTATAAGAATTGGAGTTGAACCGAATAAATTAACACAAAATAAGAGATATAGAACTTTGACTATAAAACAAATGGTGAAAAATCAATTTTAATTGGCCATGCACAAAAAATACACAACATCTAAGGTTATTAGATTTTAATAATAATTTAAAAGTAATAATATTATCAACAACTAATAATAATCTACTAAAAATAAGGGTTATTACATTTTAATAATCCCAACTGTTATATATTGACCGTGCTTAATCCCAACTCAGCAAATGTTTATGGACACTCTCAACTTTGAGTTTATTTTTTACTAACTGAGAGTTAATACTGTTAATTTTTTGATAATATGAACTACTTATATAACCAAAACACTAATCAGGAAGTTGAAATCAACTATTTAGTCCGTCAATCTAAAACTTCTGCAACCTAAAACCTGTTAATTTTCACCTTTTGATTTGAACCACTTGAATCATTAAATGTAGATTTCAAGTGACGATGGATGCTAGACACTAAAAAAGACCTAATGCAGGTTGCGCGGCGGTGAAATTAAAAAATGGCTCAAAGGTAGCCCCATTTCACCAAAAAAACTAACGGACGTTAACTCTCAGTTAGTAAGAGATTGTTGAAGGAAAATAAACGTAAAGTTAGAAGTGTCTGTAAATATTTCTTGAGTTGGGATTAATATCGGTCAATAAATGAAAGTTAGGATTATTAAAATCCAATAACCCTAAAAATAAAACTTACAATAAAAATACGCTGGATATGAAAATAATACTTAATAATAAATAATATAATACCAACATAAAATATTTATTATGTTAATAATAGTGTCGCATATAATACCAACAATATATGTTTCTTTATATTAAATGATTTCAAATCTTATTATTCTTTCATTATGTTTTTTTGAGTAATATAATATATAATAATAATAATAATAATATAGGTAACAATAATGATGATATAATTAAGGATAATAACTTTGGTTATACTAGTTATCTATCTAATTTAGTTAGGATATGAATAGTGATTTGGCTGTGAGGTATATTTTGATTGGTTTTGGTTTTCTAATTGTTATCTATTATTTTGAAAATAGTGATAACATGCCGAGCCGAGTCGAACTAATTATAAGATTTACGTCATTGTTGTTTGCATTGGTGTTATCGGAACCGTGAGATCTGTAACGGTATTTGCTTTTATGATACCGTGCTAACCTAAATCAATATTAGTTTCAAATGAAACAGAATTGATAACGAACAATATCATGCCGCATAGCGCGTGGAAATAACGACTAAACTTTCGTTGCGTAACTCTATAAAATGGGACCCACACAACGTATGGGTGAATTACAACTAGTGTTATAAATAATGATCATACTAAAACAAGTATATACAATTTCTAGTACAAATATTTATATATATGTATACTATATTAATTATTTAGTTATGTGTAAACTTGTTCATATCATCTAAATTTTGAATTACCCTTGCGATATTCTTATAGTTCACATTCAAGCTGCGATGAAGCATAGGTCTGACCCGCTAGTGTGTGTGGGAAGAATTTATTGTAAAGCATTGTTATTACTGAAAACCTTAAAAACTATGTATTACGTATATGTAATTACGAGCTAGTTACATATGTACAACTATAGTTACGTCTATGTAACTTGTATGAGATACATATACGTAAATCACTAAGTTTTCATCTTTGTTCCTTGGGATTTAAGTTAAGATACACATAATTACGCAAAATAATAAGCTTAATTTTTACTCAAATACAATTTAAACGATTAAAAGCATAAATAAATTATAAACTATGTGACTAGTTAGAAATGATTTTCATAGTTATAGTTTATGGTTTTAATTTGATTCTTTCGGTTCCATAAAATATAATATTTATATAGTGTATGTGCGAGAGAGACCCCACCGAACCTTCTCCTTGACCAATGAATAAAGACCATTCCTTTGATGCTGTCATCCCCTTTTTGCCGTCCAGATGAGTCGCAATAGGCGTCATTTAATTAATTAATATTCATACTTTCTCTCATCGATGTCTCTATTTCTCATACTAAATTTCGTTTTTACGTGTATGTTAAGAAAATTATAGTTAATCTAGTTTATAATACGCGAATTAGATATCTACACGAATTAGATAAATGCATACACGAATTAGACTAATACATGCACAGATTAATTAATATTTTCTGAACCGTCCTTGCCTCCTTGGGATTAATATATTTAGACCAATTATATCATCGGGGGCTGCTCGTTTAGGATTCCAATAATAGCTTTCAGTAACACTTAAAATAAGAAAGTTACGTTAGTTTTAATTCTTACATGTAAGCCAGATGATATTTAAGAGTATACACGTTGTTATAATTTGTAATTAAATAACAGGCCAACTATCATTTTGATATAGTTTTTGTTTTTCTATTAAAAAGTTGTATATATTATATTACTTTTAAGACTAAAACTGATTATATAATACCTAAAACCAAAATATAACTATTAAAACCGACTAAGAGAATATTCTTTCCATTTATGTTGGATAAAGTTCATGACAAGGATCAACACTAAATCATTTCTAGAATTATTAAGACCAAATGGACCCGGTGTTTATATATTAAAACTATTTCATATAAATTTTCTAATTCAAAATTTTTTAATTTAGTAATGATCATATCTATACGTCGAATATGTTTTATAAGATATTTAAAATCGTGTCTGATTTTATTATCATATCCTACAAATAGCAACTCAAAGAAAGAGTATACATAATTATTTATAAAGTGATGACTATAGTTTTATACATTAAACTTTGGCCATAAAGTTTTTTTCATTTCTAAATAATTATATTATATATATAACCTCTCGACTATAATAAAAGTTACAATATGTAGTTATCAAACATTTTTAAATTTGTCAAAAAACATTTGCACTTTGAGTTTGTTCATAAAGTTATTTCTATGTCACCTCAACTTTAATTAAACTACATCACTTAGATGATTTTAACCATTCATATCATATGCTTCAACGTAAATTGTAATATGTTTATTATACGTTTCAATGTAAAGTTTATCCACAATTGTAACACTGAGCCCTCATGCCATCAATATTGTCCGTTTTACCCAAGAATAGTTCACGAATTTGCTTTTGGTTGCCCGAGTGAAAATTTCCCAGAAAGGTCACCCATCCTAGGATTGTTTCCACCTGAGCACGCTTAACTATTAAGTTATCCTCTCATCCACAACCAATACGCCAAAAACACGTATTTGATATTAGAGACTAGACATTCCTTATGAACCCAGAATCTCTCTAGTCCATGACCGATGTGGGATTTATGTAGGGTGTCATAATCACCTACCATTTGGAATCATCAAACTCAATGAGCCTGAGAACTCACCATCCCCGGTGAGGTTTGTCCCACCATCTCGAATGACACAGGAGTGGCTTTCATAGCATTCAGTAACAGCCGACCCCTCGTACCAGTAATATTGTCTGTTTTGCCCACGAGGAGCTCATGGATTTGATTTTAGTTGCCCGAGTGAAAACTTCCTAAGAAGGTCACCCATCCTTGGATTGCTGCCACCTTAGCACGCTTAACTATGAAGTTTTCATCTCATCCACATCCAATACGCCAAAAAGGCGTTTTTATTAGAGACCAGACATTCCTTATGAACCAAAAATCTCTCATGTCCACGGCCGATGTGAGATTTATGTAGGGTGTCATAATCACCTACCATTTGGACTCATCATACTCAATGATCCCGAGAACTCACCATCCCTGGTAAGGTTTGTCCCATTATCCCGAATGACACAGGAATGGCTCTCATAGCATTCAGTAACACCCGATCCCGCGTACCACTAATATTGTCCGCTTTGCCCACGAGGAGCTCACGGATTTGCTTTTGATTGCCCAGGTGAAAACTTCTCAAGGAGGTCACTCATCCTTGGATTGCTGCCAACTGAGCACGTTTAATTGTGAAGTTCTCCTCTCATTCACATTGGTGATATTAGAGACTAAACATTCCTTATGAATTAGAAATTTCTTCTGTACACGGTCGATGTGGGATTTATGGAGGGTATCATAACAATTTATTTGCCAATTCAACGTTGATTAAACTTACAATATGAGAATGTCATTAACCAATCTTATATCATCTAATGCATATTTTAATTGTTATTAACAATTCTATGTTCCTCATGCAATTGAGTATGGTATGAGAAACTTAAAATATCCATATGAAAATAGACATAAAATCTATAAGAGGGTGACGAAAATAAGAGTTAAAATTTAGATGGAGAAAAATGATAAATAATATAAAATCATTTGCATGTATGTATTAGGTTCACTTTAAGGTCCCTTTCATTTTTTTCAAATATAATCAAACAGTATTTAAGGTTGCTCGACATGGTTCCCACAAGCAATGGTGTGGACTAGGTGGCGTTCAGCCATGCATGGCGCACAACATCATTATGGCGTGGACCACATTCATGGATGTTTGGTGTGTGTATGGCAACGAGAAGAATGTTGTTATGCAACAACTATTTTATAAAGAATAATTAAATATAATGCACACATGTATTTTTATTTTAACACAAAAAAATATTATTAATATAAACCGAACTAGTAAAAGTAGACAAGACAAAATTACAAATGACCACAAAAATGACCCTAAAGTGCAAGTACAAGACTAGAAAAGAGAAAAACATCGAGAACTAACCATATCATAAAACACACACACATACACACACACACACACATATATATAATACACACACACACACAATATCTGAATTGACTCGCACTTCGTTGCGGTTTGACCTTGAACGTATGCGAGAACATCACATTGATAGATTTAGGCTTATCTTGGTTTTGGTGAGTGTAATAATATAGCCACATGGATTTTTAATATGTGAATAAATATATATGTTAATAATGCATATCTTTCCCCATGTTAAGTGTCTTTTGTTATAAATTAATCTTTATTTGTGCTTAATTATGATTAATTTGAATTTTTTAGTTTTTGATGGTTGCTTGATGATTTTAAAGAAAAAGACAAAAAATGCATAAAGATTTTAAAATTTTAGAGGTGTTATAGTCATGATTGATTTTGTCACGACTATAACATGCATCAGGTCTTTTTTTTTCCTGCGCATTATGATCATCAATGATTCTATCATGACCATAACACGCGTCAGGCCCTTAATAAGCCCTTCTTCTTCATCAATTTGGGTGATATGAATTTGGAAGTAAAAACCCTATATTTCGTCCATTATTGTGGTAACTTTGAAGGAGTTCATTCAAGAGTTCAAGCTAGGTTAAAGATCAAACATTTCAAAGGAAGATTCAACTTCATACAACCCACCTCTACTCATTTTGGTTTGAAAATCTCTAGATCTATTATGTTTTCTTCCATTGTTATGAGCTTGATTATGGTTTTTGTAAGCCTTATGGGCTAAACATGCTCTATCACTTAGATTAGATGAAGCTTAGCATATTTTGGCATTTTACATGTAACTTTTGGTGATGATTAGGTTAATGCTGATTACGGGTTATGAATGTTCTTCAATGATTATATATGCTTGTTGAACTTGATGGAATGATGAATGTGGGTGTTATAATCACACATTGTTAGAAAATCTTGTGTTTTAGAACATTTATTCATGAAATGCATACATTAGTATGTGGTTTATGGCATTTGACTAGGAATGGTAAATATGGTTGATTATTTTGTCAAGTTTAACAAGTATGTATTCTTATACATATGTTTGTGAAAACTATTGTATTTGTTACGAATACCTCCTAACATAGTGTATGTGTAACCATATATAATGCGCATATATATGATTCATGTATTTGTGTTAGGACATTCATAAATTGAAGGATTTACATAGCTATTGATACATTACGCGAATTGAGGTGGTTACCATGTGTTAATCATGTTAACTTTCCAAAGATTTATGGGTTTGGTATCCTTGATGGAAGTTCTAACCATCTTTAATTTTGGCTTAATAATATCATTGGGTATTCATGGAATAACTTTAGGTGTCTATTATGTGTGTATCGTTTTAGCTTTTCAACGAGTTATATAATTAAATAACCTTATCCGAAATCTAGTTTACATTCATTTGTCGTGCGTGGAAGATGATCTCACCATAGGTTCATGTATGTTGTTATTATTTTGCTAAGCAGATTTGAAGTCTAATTGACATCTTTCTCTGATTGATTATGTTTATCTTTGTCTACTTTCCTTATTTGTTTTATTATTAGCTAAATTAGTTAATCATATATTTCGTGTCCACCAATCGATACTTGTTTCTTACCAAAAGCTATACTAATATCCGATAGTTACTGTAACACCCCAACCCGAGAAGGCTGACGTGTCACTATCATGATAATCAAAATCCAAAACATAATTCCATTATTGATAACGATTACAAGTCCAATTTCCAAAAGGAAAGCATTATTCTAAAATTCAAACAAGGTCTATTACATCAAAATAAATATGTGTCTTATCCAGATTTCCACTCTTCACTCCCCTCCTGGATGTCCATGCTGACCTGACGTGCATGAAAACAAAAACACACGTGAGCATAATGCTTAGTGAACAGAAAAGCAAAAATAAACAGATATGATGACAACAGAGAATAAAAATAACTAAATGTATATTTCAAATAGAACATAACTCGAGCTAATAATCATATAATAACTGAACAGATGGAACACAGGTAGCGAGCCCGTGAACCAATGTGAAATGAAGTATGGCAAGACATACAAACCGTTCACCAGAGTCCTAAATGGAGTGGTGTGCAACCATCCATCAGGAAACACACGACTAACCTAGGATCGATCCATACGCCTCTATGGAAATAATAATATAACTGGATGGCCAACAGAAGTTTAGAGTCCTCTTTAGAGATGCCGTGATCTCAGCTCACTGCCACGATTGGTGCCACGTTATTGATGTCGCAATAACACGTCTTGGTCACCCCCAAGGTAAGGAGAGCTCGGGTAATAGAGTTCAGAAGTATAAAATAGTCTAACTATTTGTAACAGATCGAAAATAACCTAGTTATGTATGATAGAAAGCAAGACTATAGATGAACAAGAATTAGATATTAGATAGGAATTCAGGAATCCGTGCCTTAGCTACACAAGAAAAAGAAAACAAGTCGAATCCCCTTTAAGAACCACGTGGACCTACACTTTATTTATAGTTTAAATTAGATTTATAAGACCCCGAATTACATTTTTTTCTTCTTTTTTTATTCGTTGACTCTTACTATGTGCGGCTACAAAATATTTGACTTATTTGGCCTTTAAATACTATGTTTATTTTATTGAATACCCGAATAACATCCAATTTACTTAACGTGCTACATAGTTCATTTATATATTTAAACTAAAGAATTCATTATGCTCCATTACACTTAATGTTCACTGTGATTTCATCTTTAACAATATAAGTATATGAAGATATTTAAGTCATGGATGTGTGTACGTGTGTGCACCGAACAACATACAAGCATGTTTAACTTCTAAAGTATATATACAGTTAACGAATTTCAAATATCTTTGTCGTGGGATTGTTGATATAGTTGAACCGATCATAAACAGAAACGAATAGAACTCCTATTATAGACCCATTCATCGGTTTCATAAATGGACCAAGTTTTAGCCGCCGAAACAAATCAACGATTCATACGCCCTACTCGGACAGATTGAAAGTTAAACAAATCATAAACACATTTTTAGAACTGTTACCTGATTTGCGAGACGAGTAATGATCGGAAGCTACGGAAAACTTAAGTTAGAGGAGCGGCTTGCAAATATTCCAACAGGAGCGGATCATATTAAAGCAACATGTGTGTATTGGCTATGCACGTATCGAAACGATCAACCTTCAAGAATCGGTAGCAATATTTAAGGAAAAATCAAGTTGAATTCGGTACCGGATCCCATGAAACGAAACTGATCAAATTACGTATATACTTCCTTGCTAACTATAACTGCGTAGAATTACTAAACGAAGCGGAACAAGCGGAATGATGGCTGATTATGTGGTGGCGGGCGGTAGTTAACCGGTAACAGCTAACAGAAACCAAAGGTTCGATTGCAACGATCAATAGAACTTGATTGATAATGGTTTCGTGATGTGCGATCGAGGGTTTCAGGGTATATAACGGCCCGTTGAAATGCGATTAAGGATGAAAATTCATCCCGATCTCATGCGAATTTGTTGCAGAAGACATACAATTACGTTTTGGAACCGACTATGAAACGTGCTTCTATATAAATATATTTCTATTGATTATTATTATTATTATTATTATTATGTAAAAAATAACATGGGCCCTAGTTGATGACAACTTAATTACGCATGTGTTGATTTCAAAACTTAAACTCAACAGTGCTTTCTTTACATATTGGTGTATTTAAGGTGATAATTATATAAAGTTACTATTATTATTATTATTATTATTATTATTTCTATTATTATTACTGATAATTATATAAATTTATTATTTTTTCCCGGTATTATAATTCCATCCTCCTTAAAACAATTTTGTCCACGAAATTGCTAGGTACGGATCGAACGAAGTTGACGACGTAACCTATGTGGAGTGATAAAAATTAACGAGTGAATGGAATACCCATAAACATTTAGAAACAGGGACATAACTAATAAAGTAAACAAAAACTTGTGACATCTAGTCTGATAATGAGAACCATATAAATGAAAAGTTTATAACTTAAAGTCAAGATACATCAAATGAAAATACATGGAAACAAAATACTAAGATGCAAATAGATGCGAATATTAAGGACAGATTGTATCTTCCATCTCCCATGTTGCTTCACGTTTAGAATGATTATTCCATAATATCTTAAAAAGGGAATTGTCTTCTTACACATAATAAGTTCTTGTCAGTCAAGGATGGCCTCAGGTTCTTCCTCGAATGATAAGTATTCCCGAATCAAATGAAGCGGATAATTTACAACGTGAAGAAGATGATAGTTGTATCCCCTTAAAAGAGATACATGGAAAACGTCATGCATATGTGACAGTTGAGGTGGTAATGCCAAACGATAAGATACTTCACTAACTCTTTCTAAGATTTCAAATGGCCCGATGAATCTTGGACTGAGCTTCCCTTTAATGCCAAAATGACGTACTCCTCTACATGGTGAAACTCGTAGAAACACTTTCTCACCGATATTAAACTCCAAAGGTCGATTATGTCGATCTGCATAACTTTTCTATCTACTTTGAGCTTCCTTTAGCTTTTCCTGAGCAGTAGCAACTTTCTCATTGGAAATTTGTATCAATTCAGGTCCTTCAATAACTTTTTCACCAACCTCTTCCCAATAGATGAGCGCTTTACATTTACGACCATATAACAACTCGAAAGGTGTCATGCCAATGCTAGCTTGCCAACTATTATTGTAGGCAAACTCGACCAAACATAAATACTCATCCCACTTCCCGGTCCATTCTAAGGCACATGCTCGAAGCATGTCCTCAAGTGTCTGAATCATACATTCTAACTGACCGTCAGTTTGAGGGTGAAACGTTTTGCTAATCTCAACTTAGTACCCCACACAGCTTTAAAGCCCTTCCAAAAACAAGAAGTAAATCTTGGGTCTCGATCAGAAACAATAGAGACTGGAGTTCCATGAAGTCTAATAATTTCTTGCGTAAACACTTTTGATAGTTTGCTAATGGAGAATCCTTGCTGAATTGGAAGAAAATAATCCGACTTTGACAACCTATCAACTATAACCCATATTGTATCATTCTTCTTAAATGTTTTTGGCAACCCTGTCACATAATCCATGGAAATGTTATCCCATTTCCATACAAGAATAGGTAGTGGCTGAAGCAAATCACTAGCTCTCTGATGCTCAATCTTGACCTGCTGATAAGTAAGACATCTGCTGACAAATCTAGCCACATCCTCTTTCATACTATTCCACCAAAAGTTCTGATGAAGATCACGATACATCTTAGTAGATCCAGGATGGATAGAGAACGGAGAAATGTGTGCCTCGGGTAATAACGATTCTTGAAGAGAAGAATCATTAGGCACACACAAACGTTTGTCATACCAAATTACTCCACTCTCATCCATTCTGAATTTTGACTGTTTTCCATCATCCAACTTTTGCACAATTGCCCAAAGTTCACATCGTCTTTTTGTGCTTCTTTGATCCGATATACCAGATCTGGGTCAATCTGAAGTCTAGCCAGATATGCATCACCCTTACTAATTTTCAAGCCAATACCTAGTCTTTCAAGATCAGTAATTATCTGAGGCTGTAACTGGAGTGAGGCTACAATCCCTGAACTCTTTCGGCTAAGAGCATCAGCTACCATATTAGAATTTCCCAGATGATACTGAATGTTGGCATCATAATATTTCAACAACTCTAACCATCTCCTTTATCTCATGTTTAATTCCTTCTGCGTGAAGATATACTTCAAACTCTTATGATCGATGAAGATATCACAAGTCTCTCCATAAAGATAGTGGCATCAGATCTTTAACGCGAAAATCACAACAACAAGCTCAAGGTCATGCGTAGGATAATTAAACTCACATGGTTTCAATTGTTGTGAAGCATAAGCAATGACCTTTCTATGTTGCATCAACACACATCCAATCCCTTTCTTTGAGGCATCACTATAAATCTGGTATCCACCCGGACCCGATGGAAGTGTAAGAATCGAGGCATACACCAATCTCTTCTTAAGCTCTTCGAAACTTTTCTCTCGCTCATCATTCCAAAAGTACTTAACCCCTTTCCTTAGCAGTTGCGTAAGGGGTAGAGCAATAACAGAGAACCCTTCGACAAATCTGCGATAGTAACTAGCAAGACCAAGCAAACTCCGTACTTTTGTGGCTGAAGTAGGTCTTGGCCATTTAGTGATTGCTTCTATCTTTTTTGGGTCCATCATAATGCCATCCGCAGAAACTACATGACCTAGAAAGGCTACTTGACTCAACCAGAATTCGCACTTTGAAAACTTAGCATAAAGCTTCTTTTTACGCAAAGTTTCAAGCACGATACGAAGATGGTCTTCATGTTCCTCCTTACTCTTAGAATATACCCGAATGTCATCAATAAAGACAATAATAAACTTATCAAGAAACTCATGGAAAACTCGGTTCATTAGGTCCATGAAAACAGCAGGGGCATTAGTTAACCCGAATGGCATAACCAATAATTCATAGTGGCCATATCGCGTACGAAAAGCCGATTTCGGAATGTTAGAATCTTTATTCTTCAACTGATGATACCTGGACCTCAAATTGATTCTAGAGAAACACTTCACGCCCTGAAGCTGATCAAATAAGTCATCGATACGAGGTAGAGGGTAACGATTTTAGATAGTGATCTTTTTGAGTTCTCTATAGTCAATGCAGAGTCTCATAGAACCATCTTTCTTCTTCACGAATAAAGCCGGTGCACCCCAAGGCGATATGCTTGGTCTAATAAATCCAAGATCTAATAACTCGTGTAATTGCTCCTTTAGTTCCTTGAGTTCAAGTGGTGCCATACGGTATGGTGCCTTGGAAATCGGCTCAACACCAGGAATAAGATCAATAGTGAATTCCACCTCACGATCCGTTGGAAGTCCAGGTAACTCATTAGGAAAAATATCAGGAAAGTCATAAACAATCGGATAATCAGAAATATTAGGCTCCTAAGATGAAATTTTTACTGAAGCAAGGAATCCTGCACAACCATGCAGTAGGGATTTACGAGCCTTAAGTGTTAAAATTAGCTAAAGAGTTCTTGGAGGTTTAGTCCCCTGGTAAATGAGTTCAGGATGACGGGGATCTCTAAGAATGGGACGAGTCTGACACTCAATTTTGACATGATGCCGAGTTAACTAATCCATTACTAAGATAATATCAAAATCTTCCATTTGCATGGGTAACAGATCCGCTGCAAAAATAAGTGCTTCAACTCGGATTGGACAATCCTCATAAACGTGAGAGATTGTAATAGAGTTTCCCATAAGAGTCATAATATTCCAAATATTTTCTAATAATGTGGGAGTTGTCGTTAAATGTTTAACAAAGATTGAGAAACTATAGAATGTGTTGCTTCGGTATCGAATAGGACTTGAATATCACGAGTGCCTAACATGAGAGTACTAGAAACAGTACCTAAGGAATTTGTGATACCATGGTACACTTAGTAAATAGATAACAAGCATAATTTTAAACATAAGAATATTTAGATTATTCAGATATGTGAGGAATATCAAGAATCATACCTGGTGTGTTTGCTGCATCCTCTGCATTTAAAGTAAACACTCATCCTCCATTAGTAGGTTGTTTAGTGTTACCTCCAACCTTCCCTTTATTATCAGGGTATGGACAGTCTTTTAGTAAATGGTTGGTCTTTCCACATCTGAAACAAGCTCCTGAAGCTCGACGACAAATGCCAAAATGGCGTTTCCTACATGTAGTGTATACCGGGGCTTGCTCTTGACCTTGGTTTTCGGCAAGCTTAGAATTCGGTTGTTTTAGTTTCCATTGATTACCTTGGAGGTTATTATTTTTGTTGAATTTGGCTTTCCGATCACTTGTATTGTGATTCTCGTTCGAAGATTGCCCAGAAGGAGCGTTATGGTTCCCTTCACGATTTCTCTTACGGCTCTCCTCAGCTTTAGCCAACCTCTTTTTGTTTTCCATGTCAAGTGTTTTCACAGCATTGACTACTTCATTGATGTTGTTAAACTTTTGGGTCACTATCCATCTTCGAGTTCTCTCATGAACTACCCATTTCAACTTTTCTGCTTCGACCACTAGGCTACCTACATCTTCTCTAAGAAAACTAGCAATCCTACAGAATCTAGCCATGAATTGTTGCCAAGGTTCATCATCTCGTTGCTCAATAGATGCATATTCCCGTGGATACTCATTTCGTTTCAATTCAGAGAAATACTTTCAGAAGAATATAGTGTGGAATTAGCCCAAGGCAGGGTAGCAACATAACCCTCTCCACCATGCGCAAGTTTGACCCCTTCCCACCAAACTACAATAGCATCCTCCAGTTTGTAACAAGCCAATCTAGTTTTTCCACATCGTACACTCCTAGCACCTCAAAAATCTTCTCCACAAGTTCAATTTCCAAAAGGAAAAAGGAAAGAACTAGTCTAAAATTCAAACAAGGTCTATTACATCAAAATAAATATGTGTCTTATCCAGATTTCCACTCTTCACTCCCCTCCTGGATGTCCCTGCTGGCCTGAGGTACATGAAAACAAAAGTGCACATGAGCATAACACTCAGTGAATAGAAAAGCAAAAAAACAGATATGATGAAAATAGAGAATAAAAATAAATAACGTATATTTCAAATAGAACATAACCCGAGCTAATAATCATATAATAACTGAACAGAGGGAACACAGGTAGCGAGCCCGTGAACCAATGTGAAATGGAGTATGGACAGGCATACAAACCATTCACCAGAGTCCTAAATGGAGTAGTGTGCAACCATCCATCAGAAAATACAGAACTAACCTAGGATCGATCCATACGCCTTTGAGGAAATAATAATATAACAGGACGGCCAACAGAAGTTCAGAGTCCTCTTTAGAGACGCCGTGATCTCAGCTCACCGCCACGGTTGGTGCCATGTTATTGATGTCGCAATAACACGTCTTGGTCACTCCCAAGATAGGGAGAGCTCGGGTAATAGAGTTCAGAAGTATAAAATAGTCTAACTATTTGTAACTGTTCGAAAACAACCTAGTTATGCATGATAGAAAGAAAGATTAGAGATGAACATGAATTAGATATTAGACAGGAATTCAGGATTCCGTACCTTAGTTACACAAGAAATAGAAAACAAGTCAAGCCCCCTTCAAGAACTACGCAGACCTACACTTTATTTATAGTTTAAATTTGTCACACCCTCAAATTCCACCGGCGGAGTTTAACCTCGTGACGTGTGACAAACCAGGATCTTAGACACAGTCATATCAAACGACACTATACGAACTTAAATAAACGTTTGAACTTTAAATTAGAGTAAAACATAGTTTGAGCAATAAACAATGCGGAAACATGTAAGTAAAATTTTAAATCAATACTAAAAGTTGCGCAAAACACAACGCCCGCATAAAATAGTTCAATGCAAGAAAATAATTTTGTGATGCATGTCTTCGGTGAATCCTTAGCCGTGCAATCTAACCTTAAGCGTTCTTGTGACCTGAGAAAACATGCTAAATTGTGTCAACATAAAGTTGGTGAGTTCACAGGTTTAACAACAAGTAATATCTTGTCAAATGTTCGTATGGTAACTTAATTAAAGCATATCGATAGGTAGCTAGCATATAATCAAGTTACTTAGCGTTTCAAACCGAAGCTGACTGTTTGTAAGTTGTTTGCCTTCCCACCACGTCTAACACAGACAATGGCAAAATGTTAGGTTAATTAAACACCCGTTCGACCTCTAGTCGAGTTAGTGCGACTAACGCGGGTGGGGTTTGTCAAACCCAGTAGTACTACTCAAAATTACCTCACAAACTCATTACTAACGGTTCAAGAATGTAAGGGCTTTCATATATGTTTACACTAACGTTACATGTGATAAACAATAATACTAAAAACCACAGATAAGTAAAGCTTGCATGTTTTCTCTCTTAAAAGGAAAGAATGTAAAATAGGGGTCGAAAAAACTCACCTTGAATGCACAACAATACGTAAATGTAAGCACAATAGATTAGAGTCTCCGATTAACCTGAATTTTATTAATATATAATTAATATTAAATGCCAATAATTCGGCCGTTTGGTTTCGTATTCTCGGTTTGGGTACGTTGCCGACTATCGGTTGCTTCATTTAAATGCAAACACACACACACAAATGTAATTTCACTTCAATTGTATAAACCCCAATTATTCTCACGTATAGTAATTCATGTATAAAGATATTTTATTTATTTATTTATTTATTTATTTTACATCTTAATCACTTATAATAATATGACCCATATGACTCATAATACGTCATTTACACATCACAACCGCACAACGACCCAAAAGAAACTCGCACATTTAATATATATTACCCTAATATAGTGCATATATTATGCACACCAATAATCTGTACTATACACATACATAATATATATATATATATATATATATATATATATATATATATATATATATATACACCTTATATACTCCATGCACCACTTCATGATGCACACACCACAACCACCAATTCACACAAAAAAAGAAAACACATGCAGTGTAGAAGTTACGCATACACACATATGATAAACACACACATCACCTTCATGCATCATGGTTCACATGCATCACAACAGAAACATTCTTAGAAACACGCTCACCTTGAACACGTAATATATACACCGAAGCTCACACTTTTTTTTAAATCGCAAGTCAAACACATATACATCGCAAATCCATATATATCTATATATCTATATATATATATATATATATATA
>BJCM01075755.1:0-22797 GCA_018326385.1 Flaveria bidentis
CCCACCAACTTCCTGGCAAAATGCCTACGGTTAAAAACCACCGACATGTCAAGATCAAAATTCGAATTGCTTCCTGGTCCTGGTCAGAGACCACTGTGTTCGCGCCGGCGATCCAACAAAAAAGTGAAGTAGTGGTCTCTTTCTTTCCATTACGAACGACACACTTCGCCTGCTCCCTCCCCGTGTCCACTAGCGCTCCTGCCCAGAGCGAAGAGAAGGCGAAACGCCGCCGAAGCAACATAAGCAGGCTTCTATTGCTATGTAACAATAGAGCAGGATAGCCTTTTGCGCCCACATGTTTGAATTTGAGGGTAAAGAGCTTGCTTCTTATACGGGATCCGACGCATCCAGCAGAGCGAAAGAGCCTTCCATTCTTTTCGGCGTCATCCTTTCGCATTGGCGGCGAGTGGAGTGCTACAATCTCATTCATCATTTTTGATCTACATAAGCCAAAGTCCATAGCACTAGCGACGTCTCCGACATAAATGCAAGGAGGATGTATAGCTGATATAGGATCTTGTGGAACAAGATTTGATTCTGCAAATGGTTCGGTACGAACGAAGAAATTTCGAACTAAAGGATCGGAACTCGCGGATAGGAAAGGAGAGAAAAACAAAGCAATGCCAAGAGCTCCGTCAATCCGCTGTTCATCGATAGACGAATCTCTCTCTTTATCATCTCGCGCCAGATGCAACAAAAGATGAGTCTTTTTTCCTTCTCGCAAACCACGGAAGCGCCTAACACCCAGAGGAGCAAAGCTTCTTTGGGAAAACGGCGCATAAAAAAGGGCTGGCCCGTCAAAAGTCTGGTGCCTTCGCGAATGAAATTCAGAATCAACAAGGGTTCGTAGAACGAAGGGAGTGTACAACCGGGTCGTAGCCCCAGTTTTTTGTTCGTAACTAGGGAGAGATAGAATAGAATTCTTCATGAAGTTCGAGACAAAGAAAAAAAAACTCTCTTTCTATGGCCTCCTCGTTTTGAGAAGGAAAAAGCAATCCTCTCACCCACTACCGGTTGATCCTCAGACTTGTCCCCATCTTTTTCCATCAACTAAATGGATTCTTAGATCTTCTTCGTGAGATTAAGAAAAAAAAACTCTCTTTCTATTCTAATTTTTATGTATACTAAATTACTAAGTTTTTTATTTTTCTTTTTCTTTGTTAGAAAAGAGATAGTTTCCAATTTTTTACTTCACTTCAATACTCAATACAATAACAATATTCAATAAAATAAATAGGAGACTGGAACTGAGAGTATTTATCCCGAACAAATAAGAAGAAATACGTCCACCTCCTACCGATTTAATAACCTCTGCTACAAAAAAACCTATAAAACCAACTCGATTTGGAATTCCATCAATTCTTCGTCTATCAAAAAAATGAGTGAATTCGGCCAATTTTCTCACCCCCACAGTTAAGAATGTTCCTTAAAAGGCATCTATGTAACCCCGATTATATGACCAATCATATATAGCATTTTTTATTTTGTCAGAAAAAATTCTCTTAGGACTCATTTTCACAAATGAATTAATTAAGTCCAGATTTTGAAAAGATGAATAAACTGGTTTATATAAAAAAAAGCTATAAATATTTTGAAAGAGGCTATACTGACTGAAAAAAATGCATCTTTACAAAATTCATACCAATCTATTAAATCATTTGAATTTTTATGTAAAAGATTTATAGACGGGGTTAACCATTTGGATAATATATCCACATCTTGATTGAAAGGAATTCCTAAGAATCCAACGAACAAAGTAAATAGAATTAATATAAGTATTAGAAATAACATCGTATTATCCGATTCATAAGGATACAAAGAAGTCTTGGTATTTCCAAAATTCGGAATCGAAATAAAGGGTTGGACCAAATTTCCCACATTTTCATTCATTTTATATACTTTATTTGAAAAAAAAGGACGTCCATTCTTCTTCATTTTTAATAAAGTTACCAAAAGAAAGTTTTTGTTACTTATTTTTGAACCTTCTTTACCCCATAAAGATATTGAATACAAGGGGGTATTTCTTTTTCCACTGTAATTGTGAAAATGAACGTTTAAATGTCCTTCAAAAGTAAGTAAATAGATCCGACACATATAATCCACACTTTTTCCTATTCAAAGCTCAGTCCTTTGTCTTTGTGTTTTCACATCGAGAATTATTTGCAGATGAAGATATGTCAAAGGGGCTTCTTACTCCCCAAACAAATCCTCCTACATCTCTATATAAACGATGGTTTATCAACAAGACGCAAGAAAAGCACTTTGAATTGTTGATTAATCGCCAGAGATGGCTTAGAACCAATCGTTAACGCCACTAAATTTTTTGTGCATTGTCAGGTTATATTAATATGCAAACTCTACAAGAATGCCGAGGAAACAAGTCGTACGTAGATAGGGAATTCCAAAATGCTAGTTTTGAAAATGAGACCACATCCCCTCGATGTAACATGAAAAACATAATCTATATTGAATATCGTTTCTTAACGATCAATAGAGGCAAAAAGTCATCTATATACTTATGGAGTAGTATGTGAATAACACTTTGGGTTGCAAATTCAGTGTGTGTCAATTCAATTCCTTAAATGTCGATTGAATCGTCATGGAAGTTTGTTATTGAAAGTGAAAGGTAGCAAATGAGCATTTATGTTGAGGGACCATGAATTTCATCCAGCAAAAGTTGTCACGCAAACAGCTTACAGCTATATCCCGTAATTAATTCTTGATGTATTTGATTAGGATTGATGTCAACAAACTTTTAAGTCTAAGGTCCATGACCAGCTGTAGAATGAGTTTGTTGATAAAGAAAGGTTGAATTTTTTTAAGTGCTATTTTTGTAAGTGAGTGATAAGAGGAAAAAACATTTTTTAAGTGAATTTCGATTTAAATCTAATAGGAAGTAGTTGGTGATGTAGGTTAGAAGCAATATAAGTTTATCATTCGGGAAAGAAAAAAAATTAAAGTGCTAAGTGTTTGAAAAAATAATACAATAATAAAGAAATTAACTAAGATGCTACATGACGCTCTCACGTTACTTTTTGAAAAAAATTTCCCGGCTAAATTAATATATCATTTTAGTTAAGTTTTTATTTTAAAAAACTAAATTAATAGTAATAATTTATTTTGTTTTGAATTTAATTTCTTGTATTATCAACTTAATTGTATAATCATATTGTTTTGATCTATACATATTTTTATAGCAAAATAAGATTCAATTTAAAAAAATATAAAAAGACAAATTAATTGATATATTTATGTAATTTAGTTTAGTGTGATCATTTTAAGACAAATATGTTATATTATTCAAAAAAATATTTGAATATTTATAACATATAAATGTAACTATTTATTTTTCATTGTTATAGTAGTACTTAATTTAATCATACGAAATATTTATATCTCTATGAATTATATAGTTTTTATATTTTCAACCCCTGTATTACACGTGTTTATTAAAGTAATACATATATATAACAATATTACTTTCTTCTTATAATTTGACATCTAAATACCACCA
Organism: Flaveria bidentis; assembly: GCA_018326385.1. Taxonomy (NCBI): domain Eukaryota; kingdom Viridiplantae; phylum Streptophyta; class Magnoliopsida; order Asterales; family Asteraceae; genus Flaveria; species Flaveria bidentis. The sequence continues at coordinate 3,515 of BJCM01075755.1, forward strand.
CTTTTAGTGCAACCTCCGGTTAAAACGTATACATTTTGTTGTTTCAAATGATACATTTTGTTGTGTACGTGTGGAGTCTTTGGTCGAGACTTGTAGGACAATGACTCTAACTAGTAACTACTATAAACATTATAAATATCTCATGTTTCTATATTTATTTATCATTTTCATATTTTATATTCATATCTGTGCGAGTGATACCTAACACATTTATATTTTTATTTTTATGCGGTCACTTTGTGTCTGTTCATTTTAAACTTTTGTCACTATGTATCAAAAGATCAGGCAAGTTTTACAAATATCTTTTTGAAAAATCATAACTTCCCTATAAAAATAAACTATCTAGTAATTAAATCCAAGCAGCCTCTACAAAATATCGGAAGCAGTCTTCAAATTGGATTTGATGTCTTTTATTTTGAATAATGTAACAACCACGCTCACCCTCACCCAAAACTAAAATTATTCTTTCTTTTAAGCTGTTTTTTTATGACTTATTCGTTGAACATGAAAAAAAACAATAACGTGAAAAATTCGAAGGACGAAAAGGGAAAAAGAGACGAAGGCGGCCACCCGTAAGAGATGGTTGCTCATGTTGATGTAGAGCGGGGAAGCTCGTAAATCAGATACGTACACAATAATGGAGACAGATGTATAGTTTTATTATAAGTTTCAAATGTTTGTATTTTCTACATTTGTTTGATTAAGAGACCCCAAACGTTGACCATTGTAGTTGGTTGGTGGGGCCTGATCCCATGTGGTGATGGTGCGCCGACTGCGTGCTACAGTGGCTCCAGCTACTTCTCTTTTCAACTTTGCTTATCATCCGTACGTTTCGACCAACAACACTTTATTTAGCACTCGTCCTAACTAAAAACTATACATTAAAAAATGAATTAGAATCATGGTTTAAATTAAGAAAAATTCCCAGAATCTTCTTATTTATTTATTTTCTTCTCTAACGTATTCTTTTTAATTTTCTTCATAAAATATCCGTTACTGATAGGGTGTCGGAGCCTTTCTAAACAAGGCACGACGCCAGCGTAGATACCCTTTTCTAAAACTAACACGTGGTTAACAGAGTCGCCACCTGCAAAATAATGGAGTGCGACTCCTAGATGGTCGGCCACCCCTATGGAAATGTGATTTGATTTTGATTTGAGTTAAATATTATTATAATTAATTTTAATCATATTTTTTTCTCTTATAACTTTTAAATATAACGTTTTATAAAATTTTAAATATATCACAAGGATGTTCTTATTTTTATCCACGTACTGATGTGAATTTTTTTCAAAACTGATTCGGGTCAAATTTATATTGAACGTTGGATAGAAAATTTGGCTTTTTGAATAAAATTTACATCGGCGCATGAATAAAAAAGAAGCACATTGCCATGTTATATTTGAAATTTTATAAAATATTATATTTAAAAATTATACGAGAAAAATCAAATATGAGTAAAATTAATTATATTAATATTAAATTTAAAAAAACATATCAAATGTTGCATGGAGGTGGGTGCATATGAGGCCGACTCTTTTTTCGAGCAGGACGACTCTATTTTTGCTAGCAGAAAATTTCATTTTGCCCGCTGTGATGTCTGTGTTAACTACGTGTCTAATTTTAGTGGGTCTAAACGTCTCCGCATGTTTTTAGAGGCACTAATGGGTTCAGATGATAAATTTTGGGAAAAAATAATTTAAGAGGGACATTTAGAGAGAAGTATAAGTTAAAAGTAATATTTTCATAATTTTCTAGTTAAATTACCGTTTATAAAACAAGATATTTTCTTGCCTCTTCTTTTTTTAGTTTTTTTATTTTTTTCTCCTCATTTTAAAAATCCATATCAATGACTAAATCAATCACGGTTTCTATTGCTCCAGTCACGATTTGTCTACTCACAAGTCATGATTTCTTTTATGTTATTCTGTAAATCATGTCTCATCGATCTATATAATACCCTTCACAACCACATTCAAAATCACACAAAACCCTCAGCAAAATCTTTGTTCACTATTCATAGAAAAATCTAACAGCATTGATCGTTCGATGTGTTTCTATTTTCTTAATATTGTATTATTAGAATCGTTTAATACATAATTATTCTTACCAAAATTTTCTCGTATCTCTCTCGTATTAAGTAATTACCTTAAAACTAATAATATTATTTAATATTTTTTACATTTAATAAATTAAATAAAATTCTATTCATTGATGTTATTTCTAAATAAACAATTTTTTATAAAATAATATTTTTTTCTAAAACATATATATTTAAAAAAAATACTTTTTAAAAAATTTACTTTTTTAAAACCAAAAATAATTAATTTGGGAGTTATAGTAAGTATATTTTTAATAACGACATTTTTATATGGTTTGGTTTAGACCAAACTTTTTAGTTTTTAGAGAAAGAATTAAAAACAAAATTTTAAAATGTTGATATCACTATATTATTAGTTATAGTCATTTCTAATACGCAATTTCATTCCAATCATATTTTAATATATCATTTTATAATTAATAAATTATATTATATTAATATTTTATTTATTAAACATGTGTAATACACATGTTTACTAAAGTCAGTTATATATATTTATGTATGATTTCTTTTTCCTAAATTGATGATGTTATATGACCTGTTAAAAATATAAAATGTATTTCAAAAGGAAAAACGGTTTATAAATCAAATATAGAATAGAATTACAAATATAAAGTAATCTATATAATGTAATAAAATAGATTTTAGGTGAACACTTGACACAATTATAGACTATTTATTTTTTTTATTCTCTTTAATATTAAATAATTAAGAAATCACTAACTATATTATTTAATTATTTTTGAAATTAATAAAAGTTTTTTAATAAATTAAGAAAGATTATTTTTATAAATGTAATTTCTAAAGAAACAAACTTTTATAAAATAAGAAACTTTCTAAAACAGAAAACTTTTTTTAAATATATATATTTTTAAAATCAATGCTTTTATAAAAATAATTTTTTATAAACCAAAATATATAAAATTTGGAGTCATGATAAGGATTTTTTTTAAACTAATAACTTTTCAAACGGTTTTTTTGAAACAAAACATTTTTTAAAACAAAAAAGGTTTAATAAACAAAAATTTTAAAAAATGATATTATTGTTTTATTATTTATAGTGTTTATTTATACGTAATTTTAATCATATTTTATTTTAATATATAGTTTATAATTAATAAAACTTTTTTTAAATTTTATTTTATATTTTATTTATACAATAATAATTATTTTATGTTTTATTTATATAACATGTATTATATACGGGTTATTAACATAATAATCTATAACATATAATAAAATAAGGTTTTTTAGACACGTGTCATCATTCTAGCTTATCATATGATATTATCATTCTAGCATATTAAAAAAATTCTCGCCTCTCTTTTATAATATATACAAAAATTATAATAACAATAAATTTGACTTTTTTTTTTACTAAAATATGTTAAAACAACATATTTATATTTATGTTTCTTATCTCTATCATATTAAATGATAATTATTTTAATTAAGGGAACTAAACTATCAAACATCTAAAATATAAATATTTTTATTTTAACAACTTATTAATACATACTCAATTATATGATTTAGATATATTTTATCTTTAAATATAGAGTAATAATTTCTAATTTTATTATTTGTTAAAATTTTAGTTATTCATTATATTTTTATTTCACCAATGGCTAATAACATCTAAAAAATAAAATATTTATAAAACTAATAATTTTAACATGTTTTATTTATTCTAACCATGTAATACATCAACTTTGATCTAGTATATATATATTAACACATATAAATTTTAGTGTAAAGTATATATGGTAAGGAGAGAGTAGCACCTTTTGCCGTTATAGTGGGGGTACATAAATGGTAAGCATTTTTTTGATGACGCCTTAGTGTTGTATACTTTTTGGAGGACATTTCTTATCAATACTCATTTGTGGCCCATTAGTAAAGAGCTCTAAACTAGTCACCAATTTAATCGATTTTGATGTCCAATTTCGGGTATCACTATTGCGGTAACTTTCATAATAAATTTAATATCTCATTTTTACTTTAAAAAACAAAATTTATAATTATTATTGGGAAAGTTCCTAAAATATCTATTTTCCCTTACATGTTTTTCTCAAAATGTTTCATCCGTGCAAGGTGTCGGCGCCGTCTAAAGACAGATGCATGCACCTTCAAAATTATATTCAAAACCGATTGGTGTCAAAGTTTATATGCAAACTTCGATGTAAATTTGACCCGAATAAGTTTTGAATAAAATTTACGTCGCCACGTAGATAAAAATAAGCACATCTCAATGGTATATTTGAAATTTTATAAAATGTTAAAAAGTTATAATAGAAAAACAAAATATGAGTAAATTAATGCTATTATTATTAAAATTCAAATAAAAAGAAATGGAAAGTTAGCGAGGAAGCCGCTTACTTTTTGGAGGCGGACGCCTTTTATCTCGCAAGCGGCTACTCAGTTGGTAACATGTCAGCTTTTAAGATGTGGTTATGTGGGTGTGTGCGCCCTATCTAAAGAGACATCGACGTCCTGTTAAAAAAAATATTTTGAGAATAAAATTTTAAGAGTACATATTGAGAAGAAAAAAAGAAGACAAAAATGACACTTTGGGAATCTTCCCAATAATTTATCATTGTTAAAATGGGCTTGCAATCTCTTTTATGATAGATTTACAATGAGCTAAAACTTGTTTAAAATGAATTAAAAAATTGATTATTAAAGCTGTGTATTTTGATTGTTAATAAAAACTTTTTAATGCAATTTGTTTTTAAAATTTAAAACAGAAAAAAATTGGTGCTTTTTGGTTCGTTACCGTCGGTAGAGCTAATTGTTCTTGTTGTACTCTAGGATGGATGTTTATATTATATGGATGTGAAATTTGTATTAAAAGAAACTTATGAAAAATATGAGGCCTTGGCCATTCTACTTCTTCCTCTTCTACTATACTTGTTTCGGTCGTAACTCGTTATTGATATATTGTGTTGTTTTTATTTTTGGTATTGTATTTTATTTTATTATCATGCATGAATGGTAATTCTAATCATATTCTAAGTAAATTTGTAAATGGGTGAAAATGGTACATCTTTCAAAACGTTATGATTATAATGAAAGAAGAAGATCGGCCATGTTGTGGATAATGCACTTTACTTGATTTGATTGAAAAATTAGGCCAAGCAACTAAAGTAGGCGACAAAATAAAATAAAATGTACCTTCAATTATATCTTTCAAATCGCAATCTAATACCTAAATCTCTTCCATCCCACCTTTTTCACGATTAGTATTTTTTTCTTTCTTTTTTTTGAGAGGCTTTTCAAATAGTAATTAAATATTTTATTCGAACTCTTGTCTGTTAAGTTATAAACTCTAGAAAGTTTAATATTATTTATAGATATTATTATAAATCAAAATGGGAAATTAACTTATGATTTGTTTTAATTTTTTAGTATTATTTATCTATATTATTATTAAATCAAAGCGGGAAAATAACTTATGATTTGGTGTGGCTTTGTAATTTTAAGAGAATACGCGGACCTAAAATTTTTTTATTGTTTGTCATTAACTCATTATTTGACCTCTAGTTTGAGTGTTAAGATTGTCATTGATGTTTTATCTTTATCTTATAATATACTTATACTTATATATTTATATACTTAATTAATCATGCATGATTATCAATATACGAAAAACCCTAAACTGTTGACGCTATTCTCGACATTGGTAGCATCAAACCAAGTTGAATCAACAAACATTTAACGCAATGGTGTCCGAGTGTGTAAAATGTGTTCACTTCTTTATATTCTTTATATGTTTAAAGTTTAAATCTTGTCGTAAGTAAGTTGGGTGAATTTAAAAATAGATTATAAGACTTAGAAAGAAAAATCATACATTATGTAAATCTTAATTTCCCAATCTTTAATATGGTTGGAAAACACAAGCAAACAAAGAAATCTTAGGTGGGAGGATCGGATCGAAGACCGTACGTAGTTTGGCACAAATCTATATGTAGTTTTCATGCAACTTGCCTAAAATATATATAATTTTATATTATGTGTGTGATAATCGTGTAAATTACGTTTTTTGTTTAGATTTAAAATAAAATAATGGGAGTTGGATGAATCGAAAAGTGAATTTTTATGTGGAATTATTGTGAAGTAATTCTGAATGTTTCATGTTTGATACTAGAAGATCAAATTCTACTCTACTTATGTTGTATTGTGTCACCTTTTGATAAAAGGGTGTATATTTAAGAGTGAATTTAGATTTTAATAGTATGTTTAGATTTATTGTTTTCCACTCATAAAAAATTAATGTTTGATTATGAATGTGTTTGTATTTGGAGAACCCCGATTCGAACCGTACAACCTCATGTTATACCATGTTAGACTTGAGTATGGCGCGTTTTATCTTTGACAAGCATGTGTAGCCTCTATTGTCTTGGGTACGAGACAACCTGTCACCGATAGTTAGTTTTCATGTAAACATGTATTTTTGTTAAAACTAAAAATAAGTTGTCCGATTAAGAAAGGATAAATATGTCGTTGATGATAAGAAAAAACTTGTTCATATATGTTAAGGAAATATAACTGTTAAGAATGTGAGTAATTATTCTAACTAGTGGTCTTTTTTCCTTTTTCTAGATAGATCGAATATACATTTTGCTACAAATATTTAGATTTTTTTCTTCTAATTGAAAGAGCCCGAAAATTGACGTTTCATCTAAGTGGACTGGAGACACTATTTGTTTGTCATGAATAGAACATAGAATATATTGCTTGATTACTCGTTACATATTTTTTTCCAAACGATTGTTTTTAGTCTGTCTTAACGAGGTTTCATAGTTGATGAGTTTGTTAGATAAGGTTGATTTCTATATATTAATCCTTTTAATTTTGTCTGATCAATATGCATTTCGGATAGAAAATGAAATTATTTATTATTTCACTTTAAGACAAACCTCATAATATTTAATATCAACATATTCTTTATTTAAATTAATTTTATTATATTTTAAATGTCAATTAAAAATTAACAAAAAAGTACAATTTACGCTTATGTTTATTTTTATATTAACATATAAAATTATAAAAGGATTTTGCTTCAGTCTTTTATTCTTAATTGACATATTAACCTTTTTACAACAAATACTTCCATAAAAACACAACAAATGTATAGCCATACAGATGTTGCACCGGCAAGGAGCGAGTTTTTTTCTATCAAATTGATAAAGTTGTGAAAAATATTCACCAATTTGGTATACTTTAAAAAATAATTTACCAAAATAAGTAATTTTTCATTCTCTCTTTTTAATTATAAGACAAAGAGTATGTAAAAGTTAAACAAAAACATAGTGATTAACGTTCTCCTAGTGATTCATGTATTTCCGTTATGGGGAAGATGAATCTGCAACACAATTACTTGTACGAGAGCAAGTCGAATCTACAATACGAACCGGAGCCTTGGTTGGAGGGTCAACCGGAGCCACACTTGGCGGGTGAGCCATTGGTGGAATAGCTGGTTTGTATCATGACCCTGTGATTTGGTTTGATCCCGTAACAACATAAATAGAAGACGATATAGATGTTAAACTTTCATCATCCAATTTTATTTTTTGATTAAACAAAGAAAATTTACTAATTCTGGTAAATAAATTTTGAAGTTTACTATTTATATATTGACTATCAACCGTTTGCTGTCCAAATAAAATCTATCAATTGATCGCAATAACTTTTCATACAAATCTTTTACCAATTCTAAGTTTTTTTACGACAAATATATATCCTACTCTTATTTTTATGTTACTTTGTCGAGGGTTGTACAGTTGAACCCAAAACCTCCCTATTAAACGATAAAAACCTTTATCTAACAGGGTAGTCTCACATTCACCCAAGAACTTGATATTAAAACTCTAATGATTGTAAACAAAAATCATCAAGCAGTTATTATTCATATATTTGTTAGATTAGGTTAGTAACTCGTGTATTACACGAGTTGAATAAATAATATAATAAATAATTAGTAATAAATATTTATGAATTATAAAACAATGTTTGAAGATAAAATATGATTATAATTGCATATGAATAGCTATTTCAAGTAAATAAACAATAGATATGTTATAGATAGATCGATGTATAGATAAATAGATAGTCTAGAATCTCATTTATTAAACGGATTATAGTTAGTAATAAACACGAAAAGTTACAGTACAATATTTTAATATAAGATATGCATAAAATTATATATACGTACTTATTCAAAAGATAAAATAATTATACTATTTTTAACTCTCTTATTTAAATAGTTTTATTTTTAAATATTTATTTTAAGATTTTCTTATAAAAATATTGTTTATATAAATCTTGTTTATTAAAAACTCAAGTTTTTACTTATTCTGGTGGTTTTAATAAAATTGCTTTTAGAAAATTTCATTTTATTTATGATTATTTTAACAAAGGAGTGATTTAAAATAATTTTAAAAGGTTTAATGTTTTAGAAAAGATATGAATTTTAATTTTCTTAATAAAATTTATTTTTAAAACATAGTTTGATTTAAAAAATATATAGATGAGAGAGAAAAATATATTAATTGACCAAATTAATTTATATGAAGATAGATAAATTGTTTGAATGTTTAAATTATTTTAATACCATTTTAAAGGGAAAATAAATTAAGTATGTTTAGAAGAATGAAAAGTATAAAAAAAGTTATGTGTCTTTGTCACGTTTTTTATATAGCAATTGCTTAATATCATTTACAATTTACAAGCAATTTAGTCGTTAGGTTAATGGTGGCAAAGGCTTTGTAAAAACTATACAATTTCAAATCTGACTAAAAATAGTTTAGAAGATTACTAAAATGAGATTTTACCAGTAAAAAAATAATTCACGGTTTACAACTCAAGAAACAAGTAGTTAAATATTACTACTTAACCAAATGACATCTAACTAAGAGGTTGTTTGATAGCCTCTTAATCAACATCTTAATGGTTCAGATATCTGAATGGTTCAACGCTTAAAGGTTCAGACTGTTTGTTTCGCGAGCACATGTCTGAATGGTTAAGAGATTTACCTCTGAATGGTTAAGTATTATATTGATGTTGAATGATTAAGACCTCTTAATGATTCAGTACTTAATGATTCAGACCACTTATTGGTTCAACATTTAATCATTCAGAAGTTGTCAAACAGCCCCTAAATAATTTCAATGCGTTATCTTATTTGAAGATTAAAAATTCAAGTTTTATTGTGAACAAAAAAAAAATTTAACGATAAATAAAATAGATGTGTGAGTATACTCTTTAACAAGAAAAAAATATTATTACTCAAACTTACAATAAGTTCACCGTTTATACGACTGAGACGAGTCGACTAAACTATAATATATATATCTAACATTACGATATTGTAACAAAACAAATAGATTTTGACAAAAAGATCAGCTAACATACTTCCTAAAACCAATGGTCCCAAAATTTATCCCTTTGACAGTTTGACGGTTTAACCAATTGCTTTTGTAGTGTAGCAGCAGCATCCCCTCAGAGTCAAAATCAAGCTTCCATCGTTGAAAGTTGAAACCCTCCCCAATAAGTCAAAATAGAACGAATGTAGAAGAATCAAACAACATATTAGATTTCAAACCAAAATCTGACATATGTACAGAGCAAAATCAAGACACTAATCCACTACGACGGCGATATGCGGTGGTTTCGGTGGCGTTTGGATCTCTCCGACGGTGATCGCCGCTTCTCTCGGTGGCTCACACGGACACGGCATTGCTATGAACCTCGCGTACCGATCTCCCGGCATTATCACCGGTAAACTCCGATCCTCTGCTCTCTTATGCTCCTGTTTCATCACAAAGTTGTAAGATGATAAGAAGTAAGAACAACATGATAAATTGATGTTTATACAAATTCATTGAGAAGTTGAGATCGAGAGTGATTTGTGTTGAATTTGTGTTATTTGATGCAATTAGAGTGAGATCTGGTGCGTAATTGAGTCGAATTAGCGAATTACCGAGTAGATAGGTTTAGGTTTTGACGGAGAGTCGTCGGAGTCGAGATCTTCGCCGGAGAAGTCGCCGCGGAGGTGGCGGAGCTTGTCCCAATGGTAGCAGCAGGAGAAGACGCCGCTGAGGCTGAAAACGACGACGAGGAGCAGAACGGTGCCGAGAGGGAAGCTGATGATCGGACGCGATGAGTCGTGATGCTGCGGTTGCGCGTAGTACGGAGGCGACTCCATTGATTTCACAGCTTCGGTGTATGTATGTATGTATGTATGTATGTATGTATGTATCTACAACAGATGATGAAGAATTGAATGTGAAGATGAAGGATTGAAGGTTGAAAATGAAGGATTGAAGTGGTTGTTGCTGTTGTGTTGCAGGAGTGGTGTGATGAAGGTGTAAGAAGAATGTTGTTAATGGAGTTTTATGTGTTAATGGAGTTTTATGTGTTGATGGGGGAGTGGGGGTGGGGGGTGTGTGTATATATAAGGGGAAGTGGGGTGTTACGTATAGATAATAGATGAAAGTGGTACAGCTGTTTCTGTTTTTGTCCCTGGCTTCGGTACGGAGGGAGGGACGTTTATATGGGGCGAAGTGGTACGCCTTATGTTTTTCTATTGCCCTTTTGGATTTTTATTATGCAACTAGTTTATTTTCCTAGAATGTTAAAACTTAAAAGGGAATTCAACTTCATTTTTCTTTTTTAATAACGATATCTTATTTTTTTAGGCTTTCTCAAATACCATTAATCAGATTTAAACGTGAAGGTCTTCGGAGAGTCTATGTTTTGAAACTGTTTCTAGTCCAATTCATCGGGTCTGGTTTTTTTTTAAAAAGTGAGTTATTTATTACATTAGTGTGTATTTCTTTGCTTACTTGTTAAAATTGTCTACTCTTTTTTTTATCTTGTAAATCAAGTGCTACTTTATATAATTTAACGTGCGCTTCGTGTCGGGAACACGAGTTCTGCTGCTTTTTTTTAACATACACGTGTAAATCATAGTTGTATAATTTGAAATGTGAAATAGTTTTTTTTTTAAATAAGACTGGAGTGGAGTAGCTAAAATATCTAAATATCTAAAGTTTTCAAATTACTTTACATTTTTCTCTCGTATCTAAAATATCTAAAGTGTTCTAAAATCAATATTTTTAAAAGACATATTTTTTCATTGACTAAACTAAGATTATTGTTACAGAATACTCTTTTCCGAAAACAAAATTTTTAACAACTATGTGGTATTTCTAAGACAAAGAACTTTTTGAAATAAATATGAAATATTTTAAAATTGATATATTTGAAAGATTAAAGTTTTATACAAAAAAGAACTTTTATAATTCAATTTAAAAAAAGTAACTAAAATCCAGAGTTTTTATACAATGAGATATTTATAAACAATGAAATGTTTTCGAAGCAAACATTTTTAATATACAAAAAAATAGTTATAAAACAAAAACTAGTTATAATCCGTGGTTTTTATAAGATGAAAAATTTGAAACAACAGATTTGGGACAAATTTTTATCAAATGATGAGATTTTTTAAAGACAGTTTTTAGTAGGCAATGTTTAGAAAAATTAAATAAAAATATTTTATTAACTAAAGTGATTTTCAAAAATAATTTTAATCATATCTAATATCAAAATAACATTTTATAGTTTATAACTCTATATTGATAGATATTTAATATATTTTTTACAGCTCGTACAATACACGAGATTATAGTCTAGTATTATATAAATGTTAACATGTTTATAAATGAATTAAACCAGAAAGCATGCAACATGTCACCCATATTTCTTGTCTTCCTTTTTTTTAGAACAGCATTTTTTGTCCTCTTAGTTTTATAAAGTTTGGGGGTCCCAATATGTATAAAATTGAGTTGCTTTTGAATAAAGAATCCCCGAAATTTGTGGCATGATTCATATCGGCTTATCGTTATTAATCCCTTTTTAGTTGTTTAAATATTCAATAATCTGGTGTTAATTACTATTAACATTTATAATAAATACCGGCAACATGCGTATTAGTTAATTAATTAATTATTATACTTTTATTTTATTGTAGTTCGGTTTAATATTTAATCAATTAGTTGACTGCTTTTACAAGGGCAACCTTTTTCTTAGAGGAATGACTATATCACAAAAAGTAGTTTAAAATGACTTCATTTATCAGTGTCAAATTCGGTGAAGGTGGTAACGATTTTGCCCAACGTGGTAGTGTATATAAAGTTTGATTGGTTCTATAAAACGAAAACTTTACTAATAACCACGTTGTTTAAATATTTCACCAAAGTAACTTAATTTGTTTTTTGTTTTAATAAAGACAATTAACTCTTATGTAATATGATTTATCATATATATGATAAAAGAATGACTTAGGTTAAATTAAGTGTATGGTCTCCATCACAATCATGAGGATGTGAATGAGAAGAAGAAAAAAAAAGAAAAAAAAGGATATTAAACCATAAAAATATAAGAAAGTAAAGAGGTACGTAGACGTTATGACACCCATTAAAAGAGTAAGGTGAAAGGAGTTTGTAGATGGATAAGAAAAAGGACCATAAAGATGATGCAAGAAAAATGATGTTGAGAAACAATAAAATTATAAGAAGTGGACAAAGGTTCTACCAAAGGAAAAAAAAAAACAAAGAATGCACTTTCATGAAATATGACTTGTCACGATTAAGTAATCTTTATGGGCAGGAGCATGTCCTACAAAGATACAGAAGACATATTAATTTTGTACGAGGAACAAAGTATAATATGGATGAGAGTGAAAACAGTGTTCATATATTGTGAAGGAAATAGTATACGATAGAAACGTTATTGTATTGCAAGCATTATACTATAAATATAATGATACATATGCAAGGAAAGAGGTGCATGTATTTTTATTTCAGCTAACATACTTTTTAGAGAACATAAAAACATGAATAGGATAAAGTTATACTTTGAAAATAAGAAGCTTATACATTTGTACTTTGGTCTGTTAAAAAGCATCTTCACATGAAGATGCGAAAGAGTTCTAGAATATAGTTTTGATGAATAAGCTTAAAGTGACAAATGAATCAAGTGGGTGAGATCACCTAGTCAAATGGCATATCAATGAAAAACATAAATGATATTAAAAGGTGATGGTTTCTAATGCGATTTCATATAATATACATATGTTTAATGCAATAAGTTTGGTTTGGGTAAAAGTAAAGGTTAACATTCTTGACATGCGGTATTTTTAATAAAGTTTATTAATTTTCAAAAATAATCTTTAGGTTTTATGGGCGTTTCTACGATGATAACTGCTAGCCTTACTTATTTATCCTTTAAATTTCTATTTTTCAAGGATACTGATGAACCACCCTTACTCCCCCTTCTCCTCTCACACAACTCATCAGACTTTACACGTCCTTACAAATTCCTCCACTCCTTTTCCCATACGTCGGTTGCTACATTCTTTTTCTTTTTTTTTAATCTCCCTCTCCCCTCCACTTGAGCTCATGTGCTCCCTATGAGACCTATTGGATATATATACTCTTGTTGTCAACACAGAAAATGAGAATTTTATAAAAGAGAGACATCAAAGATGTTCAAACTCAAGATGTAATCCACGTTGTAATATTGATGTACTAGCCAAATTCAAAACATATTAGATTATGATATTTTACGAAATGCGAATAGTTTTCTTTACCACTAACATACTATCAAGTACCTTAGTTTGTGGGAGTCTATTAGTATCTACAAATATGTCCTTAATTTATATGATGTGTGAGCTTTTAAATATCATTCATTTTAAAGACAAAAACCAGTAGTAATGCCCCTGTTATTATGATAATCCTTATATTTTTTACTCGGTCACACATTCCCACTTTTTACCCTTAGTATTTCATAACTAAGTAATTTATTTTAGGGAAATTGTATTTGAACAATACAAACTATTAATTATTGACTGATTAATACCCATACTATTATCTATTGGATTATGTTATTAATGATCATCCAATAGCATATTTATCAAAGATTCACACTTGATTTGCATTTATTTGTCACTTGATTTTATTTGTTTGTTTTTTCATTTTTTTATAATTACTATTGTGAGCGAAATCGAGTGGAAATCAAGTGCAAATATTTGATAATTATGCTATCAGGATTGTTATTAGTAACGAAAATGAAGTTTGAGAATGTCATTGGTCAAACTAACAATATAAATTATTATCGACCAATGAATAATACTTTATAAATCTAATTTATCTTTATTTTAATAAACTAAGTAGTTTTGTATAATGTTACTAAATACAATAAAATTTTTCCATTAACTTATATAAACGATAATAAAATTAAAATAAAATCTCTAAGAGAATAGTTAGTCTTATATGCCTAATATTTTAAATAAATAAATATAGAAGATATTATATTTATCATGTAAGCATATATGACATAATAATTACAGAAGTTCGTTGGATTCTATCGTTTTCTGGTAAAAATAAAAATAAGCATTGTATATTTTTATTAATCAAGAATGTCATACAAAATCTTTGACCGTCTTCACATCTCATTACAAATGCTTTAAATTTAAACTTCTTTTCTTATTTTCAACAAAACTTTAAAAAGTTTTTAAAAACATAAGTTGTAGTGTCCTAACTTTTGCATCAAACGGTGCATATCCCCTTAAAATATGAATGTATAACAATACATATATCCCCTTTAAACACTTTAATATCAATCCACAAAAAAGATAGTTGTTTCATTAGATTTTATATGTAACATCAGAGTTTTTTTCATGGGAATTGTGTATATATTTGATTTATCATCAAAATGTTGAATTAATAATATGGTCTTTTAAATTGAACCTTGGTTTATTTTTTAATCACACCCTACTCTATTATATTAATTATGTTTTGATAACAACCACACTAATCAAAGTTAAATATAAAAATTAATTAGCATTTAGCATATTTAAGGTGCTCTTAAATGTGGTGCATATGATTTTCCCATGTCAAACAACTAATTTAATGTAAAAAAATTAAACATTTGTTATAAATTCACTTTACTTAAATTCATTAATCAATTTATTATTACCATTATTAGTTTTTTATTTAAATTAAAAGAAAAATATAAATTTAAGAAATAGCAGTTTAAATCAACCAACATTAATATAGACTCTCGCAAAAAATATATATATTTGCTTTCGTAAGGAATTTAATTTGTATAAGTTAGATATTTTAATTTGTATATTTATAATTGATAAATAATATTTAAAATTTGATAAACTTAATAAGCTTATCGTTGGAATCTTTGTGTAACTTTAATTTGTAATATTTCTATTTCACTTGTTTGTTATTTAACATCTGGTTAGTTTCTTTTATTAAGAGACTAACGTTATAAGAAAATTAAACATCAACTATATTGTATTTAAAAAAATATATGTTGTTTAAACAAATATATTGTTGTTAAAACTTTTTTTTGGCTTAAAAATATATGTTGTTTTTAAACAAAACCTATGTCTATTTAACACAAAAAACCAAAACAAAATAAAATATTTAGACGTAATAGTACTAAAATCTTAGGATTAGACTCGCACAACTAAAACCGGCTTTATTTGACGAAAAACATTAACTCATCATTTGAATAAACATTTTGTTTTAGTCATTAAATGTTTTAAAAATGTTTTTTTTTAATTTCTGCTAGAAATTTCTTTCTTATTGAAGATTTACAATGAACTAAAAATGGTTTTAGATATTTTAAGTCTTTTTGTTAATTACAACAAACTATTACAAAATATTTTTAAAGAATTTCAAACAAGTGTTAACAAAACATTTTAAAAGGTTAAAAGCTAAAGATTAGTTTACATTATTAAAATTAACATTTAATTAAAGTTGCATATAATGAGAATCTCAAAACTAAAAATGTTACATTTATTAACAATAGTTAATATTTAATGTTATATAGCATAGTGTTATAAAGCAGGGTGTAAATAACAAAAGAATTTATAATAAAACTTTGTCCAACATCTTTTTATGTAGATTTTAAGATTCGTGATGTCTGGATATCTCTTGAAAAATCATGATAGAACTTCCAGATTAAATTATTATGGTGTTACTCAAGAAAATTTAAACGAATATTTCTCTGAATATGAAATCAAGATCTAGCTTATACAAATTTTTTGTACCCAAAACTGATCAAATTATTATAGGTGTTGAAAACAATTGATAGTTATCACCCTAACCACCACTAGTAGGTATATATCCATCATAACCACCAAACTGTTATTGACAGATATATAACCATTATAATTGATCTTTATGGTTATAATTATCATATCTACTAGTTGTGGTTATAACATTCCAAACTACTACTGTCAATTGGCGCTATCTTGAACTCTTTGTTCAATGAGTTACGCTCACTTAAATTATTGTGGCTTTTACGTGCCAGCAATTAAAATAATATTGATTAAGTGTGCACTTCACACCTACTAAAATTATCAACAACTTATATAGTATAAAATATATCTTTAAAACTAAATAACTAGCTTAGTATAAAATATACTTTATAACTTAATATGCATGATATTCTCAAATAAAACCAGCTTAGTATAGAGTCTATATTTCTAACTAAAGATTCATGCATGATATTTCTCAAATTAATAAAACCCAAGTACAACCGTTTAGATAAGCTTAGTTGAATAGTGTGATAGTTATCCCAGTTGATAACATAAGGGTAGACTTGTCAGGAAGAACACATGACAATTTGTAAAGATGAATTAACCACAATGTTATGGCCTTTGGTGCTCTCAAAGGTCACCATGGATTCATGGATGGTCATTTGTCTCCTATCTTCGAGCGTTTATTCTTCCTTCAAAGAATATCTTTTTTGTGTAACAATATAATATTCCTCTAAGTCAAGATATACATAAAAAAGAAAATAAACATGCATTTTATATACAATTTTATATATTCATCAAAACTTATGCGAAAAACCGTATCTAGGTAGATTATGTATTCTATTTGTATATGTTTTATTTCCTTCGATCGACTATATAATAGTTGGTAAAACAACAAAACAATGCGACTTGATATGTGTCATGTAATGTCAAACTAATACAAGAATTACAAAATCTTATCCGATTATAATACTATTATAATATTTTTATACTTATAACTTCAAATAAAAAAAATTGCTTACAAAATTATATTTATAATCTTATGGTTATTTTTTTTTGAAACGTTGAGTTTCTTTACTCGTGTGGA
Organism: Flaveria bidentis; assembly: GCA_018326385.1. Taxonomy (NCBI): domain Eukaryota; kingdom Viridiplantae; phylum Streptophyta; class Magnoliopsida; order Asterales; family Asteraceae; genus Flaveria; species Flaveria bidentis. The sequence continues at coordinate 20,825 of BJCM01075755.1, forward strand.
ACTTAGATCCAAATCCTTTATACCTTGATGCTCTATGAATATTTGTTTCTGACATTGAGCACCAACCATAGTGGTTAGTCTTAAGGTTATTCATCCACTAATTTACCACCTTCTTTGATTATTTTTTGACCCGTTTGATTTAAAAAGAACATATAGTGAAATCTTAAAAAGTAATGCCGCATATTTTTGTTGGGTACGTTAATAAATGCATATTATTGAATGTTATATAATTTGTAAATGTGTAAATTACTTATATTGTGCTTATAGAAGTTATCCGCTAAGAAAATATAATATTAATCGCAGATTGAGATTAACCAACATGAATTAAGATATTGGTTCAAAATTTTGACCATTAGCTGCTTAGGTTGAAGATTAATTTAAAAACTGAGATGAATATAGACAAGACTCAACTATTATATTGTTGCTGTTACTAGTTGGTTCCAGAATCCGTTGTAACTTGTGAGTTTATTATATGTAACATTGATATTATATATTAGTTGTATATCTTTAATCATATAGGATTCAATAGTAAAATTATTTAAAGATGAGTGATTACATTTAATTTTAAGGTTAAAAATTGTAGCCTGGTGTAGATTAGTTGTGTTGTAAATTATGTGCGGTGTGAATTAGGTGGAATAGTATCTAGGCATTCAAAATATACATTTATATATTAGCGGATAAAATAATATCGGTTATATATCAACTAAAGCAATAGTTAACATTTTGTAAGAAGAGAGTTGTCACAGTGGTGTAACATTTTTTTCTTTTAATAAAAACATCAAATTATATCAGTATTTGGTGTTAAAAAGAGAAAAAGTCTTTTAGTTATATATATATATATATATATATATATATATATATATATATATATATATATATATATTAGTGTGTGAATTCATGCTTTGCCTAACTTGATTTTGGTTATTTGTACATTAGTATTATCCATATATTTGGATAAAAAATTATATTGACAACTTTGTTTCAAAAAAAATAATATTGAAATATTTATATAATTTAGCACATCATACCGAGAAATTTATATTGTATAAACCATCATATTTTTTATGATTATTAAAGAACAATGATATAAGATTTAGAACAATTATTAGAATTTGTATATTTTGAGTTGTTATATATTATTATACATTAATACTTATTACTAAATTTGTTAGTGTTTTGTAATTAATTACTTTAAGTGCTATTGCTATTGCTTTTAAAATTAAAATCCACGTTAATATTACCATAATAACCCTATAGGTGTTTTTAGATCAAGATAAAATTATTATTTTGATATTCTAAAATGCTTTATAAATATATAAAAAATATAGATGTTAATTATTTTTTTTATATGTTATGTATAAAAAGTGGCTCGCGTGATGAGCGAGTGCTGCTGAGTCTCTTTTCGACTAGGTTTAAACACTAATTATATTATTATTATTATTATTATTATAACTATTTAAGTATTTGATAAATATTAATTAGTTAATAATATAGTACTTAACTTAAATAGTAAATAAATAAATAAAATATTTAAACATAATGTTAATTTAAATTATTATAAATAAAGTAATACTTAATATAGTGAATTCAATCATATGCATTAACTCATGTATTAATTAGAGTTAGTTTATTAAATGAAGACAATTTAAGAACATTTGAATAAAACACTTGTATCATATGCTTAAATAGTTGTTCTAGGTGTCTTAAAAAAATAGAAAATTACCAATTTACCCATGGGTTTTGTTGGTGTAACATTTTTTTCTTTTAATAAAAACATCAAATTATATCAGTATTTGGTATTAAAAAGAGAAAAAGTCTTTTAGTTATATATATATATATGTATGTATATATGTATATATGTATATATGTATATATGTATATATGTATATATGTATATATGTATATATGTATATATGTATATATGTATATATGTATATATGTATATATGTATATATGTATATATGTATATATGT